>CAJDSM010014669.1:34140-52041 GCA_903981925.1 Ostrea lurida
TAAGTTTCAAATTCAAATTCCTTATATTGACTTTCACATATTGGCATAGAAGCACAATATTTCGATCGGCGTTAAAATTTCGGGTTGTTTGATTCCCAAAATCTTTCGTTGGATTTAATTTATATCATTTTCAGACCGCTCTGTATTTATAAAGCAGTTGGTGTTAAAAATCGTCATGGATAATTTCGTTGATTATATGTTACCAGAACGAAATTCACGAAAATTTAATCCATGACGAAATATTTGTGGCTTCTACAGTAAGCATTAAATGGACATATGTTTTTGTTTTTGTTTACTACATTGAATTTGCTGTATACTTTCCGTAACACAATTTTTTCATATTACAAGATTTCATGTCTGTAGCACAATTAAAACAGTTTCCTAGTATATATCAACATCTCATTTTTGTTTTAAAACATGGTTTATTTTCATGATGAAGCCAATCTTATGTAAACAAAAACCAAGGCTCAAAGCCTTGTTTACAGCTCGTGAAGAATTTAAGTGCATGCTCTATCTCACTTGTAACTCAACAAATGAAGTTCAAATTTTTGCTGATCATTAGAAATACCCTAAAAGTGAGCATTGCCAAACATTAAAAATGGAAATCTAAAAATATGAACATTTTTAGCTCAGAACGTGTCCATGCCCCTTTAACAATAGCATACGTATTTATCAACATATCATAAAGTATGCATGTGAATATCTAATCAAATATTTTGCATTTAAGTCGAATATAGTTAGTTACTACAAACATTGATCAGCGTGTATTTTGACATTCTACTTCCATTATAAGGAGATCGCGTTACTATGAACGCTTTCTTCTTTCCATTTATAGAACTGCCCACGTTGTAGACACGTCGTCTTTTTTAGGCTTATTTTCTCGCTTGTTTGTTTACAGATTATGCTACTTTAAATGGTGTGCAATAACAGTAGACACATATTTACAGTTAAATTTTAGTTTACAATATGAATAATCGTTATTACATTACACAAAACAGCTAAGCAAGCGTCAGAATATACTGTTGCTTACGTATGATTCAGTTGTCCAATGAGCACATGTATCTCTCTAATCAGGCCTTTATTTTTCATTTTAAACAGAATTTGGCATATTTCAAATTGATAAAAGGGTAGTTGCATTGCAGTTATTATTCGACGTAATTTGGAGCAAAAAAAAAAAAATTCTTGGAAAATGTCTGTAGAATAACAAAAGCAAAATTATGAATGCATGAGACATCTGACGACAAAATTTATGATAGCTGTATACACTGCAAAATTAGAGCAGACTTGCAACAGAATTATGATGCCTGATGACTGGACTATCCGATAGTGATGAGACTGAACAAAATTAGATGCTAAAGACTTCGCACTGTACAAACACTATGATGATGATGCTTGACAAATTTCGACATTGCACTGAACAAATGGATCGATGACTCCCCCACATATAATGAATGTACTGAACCCTGATGTCTTCTTTAAACTGCGATTATGTCCTATGAGGCACAAATTAATGATGAATCATGACTGAGACTGAGATGACCAGCGCCCCAAGACCAGTTAGAAGCTGGAGAATAGACCTTTAAGTCTAAATTTCAAATCTCCAATAACTTTTTAAATAAATTTGATAAACAAAATGAAATTTTCAGAATAGTTTGTTTTTGAATGTTTTGAAAATCAGCACTTTTTTAAAACATCTACGTCCTAGATTTCACGATATAAGAAATTAAAATTTTGACTTAAGAACATCCTCCAGTTTATGGTCTTGAGGCCATCTCATGTACGTCCCAGGTGATTGGTGGTATCTAAGAATCTTGAAAGCAAAGCCAAATAATCATGGCATTTTGCAATACTGTAGTTTGATGAATTCAAAGCAATCGTTATTTTAGCTTTTAAATACAATCAAATATTCATTACTCAAGACTATTAGAAGTTTTCAAAGGTTCATGAAAAATAATATGCCTTCTGGAATTGACAAATTCCTGCCTGCAGCAATAAGACATTTTTAATAAGCTTTTTCCCCTATAAGTGGCCTTGCTGAGTTGCACTGTTTTGACATTGGTCACGCTCTTAGGCAAACATTTCAAGAGTTGCAGTCTACTGATAACCTATTTAATTCTACATGTATTACCCAATTATACGAAACTTGTGATTTATCATTCAATTGCTATAGTGATTTGAATTACCCATTACTGTGGCCAATGAGAGAGAGAGAGAGAGAAGAGAGGAAGAGAGAGAGAGAGGAGAGAGAGAGAGAGAGAGAGAGAGAGAGAGAGAGAGAGAGCTGACATCACTTAAAATGTAATCATGACATATGACATTTTAAAGGATCATTAGCATTTTAAAATGGGAGTTATGAAATATTAAAAAATAATGAGAAACTTGGTTAATTTTGTAACTGATCTCTCATTTAAGAAATTTTTGTTTGCACCCCCCCCCATTTTTTTTTTTTTAAATCAGTTTAGAAAAAAAGTGGTACCATAGTGGCAAATCTGGTATTGATAACATGATTTTTATTAAGTAACTTAATAGGACCAATCAAAATAGATTCTTTGTTTTATGTAAACAACATATAGCATATTAAAAAAAATGTTTTTAAAATTTTGAACAATATGAAAATATTAAAGGTTGATATTGGAGAAACCTTAACATTTAATCTTTGGCCAATTTATTCCATTGGGAATTTGATTTACATTAATTTAAAACAATGCTATTATATGTTTGAAGTTGAACTGGTTAGTTACTAAGTAGACTTTTTTCCATGAGTATAAAAATGTGTGATGTTCTTTTTACTCCCAAATTACTGGCAGCCTGCAAAACGAATCTTTTTTTGAGTAGAAGAGCTAAGGCAATATTTTAGGGGAAATGTATTAAATGTGGTCAAATACATGTGAAAAACTTAAAAATTGATGTTTCCTAGGAATTTTAATGGAGAAATTTATTGGCACCCACATCAATGTATCCCTTCTTTATTGAAACACTTGTGATTACAAAGCCTGCCGATCTTGTTTTAATATGAGGCAGAATATTTGATACATTTACTGTTATGTATAGTTTCTCAATCATTGGATCTCTACACACCATCAGTCGTCGTAATACAAAGTGAAATGATTGTTGAAATAAAATATTATGAATACTGTTTGCTGAACGGCTCAATAAAACAGGGTATTTGAAGTAGTTGGTGCTGCATATGCTGAAAGTCCTGTTGTGTTCCATCAATGACTTAGCTTTTCTGCTATGAGGAATTATCCCTACATTTTGTCTGGCGTTCTTTAGAGTCCACAGAGGTCTGCCTATTTTTATGGCGTTCTCGTGTAATTCTAGGATTGTTTCTGGAGGTGAGTGAAACACAAATGCGAACCTTCAAACTGTGAGTGTTCCGGGACATGTCAACACTTGATCATGTTTACGGTTTGTGATTAGCTGGGCATGTGCAGTAATTACGGATATTTTAAAACACACAAGGTACAGCCTATTGTTTACTCATCTCTATCAATTAAATGTGCTGCCATGGCAACAGGATAGGATTTGAAATTTTGATGGTACTTTCAGTTCCATGCATGCACAACCAATGATGGGTATATTTCTGTTCTGGGGATGTTTAGACAGCAAATTAGATTGTATAAGAGAAAAAAACATTCTTGATTTATTTTGGCTCTCAGTGGAAATGGAGAACTTTAGTACTTTTATACAAAGAAAAGGAAAAACAGAAGCACCGATTTAAGATCTAGTGTCAACAGTCATGTATGTCTCTATCTGCAATAAAAAAAACAAGGTCAAAAATATAACAGCAGAGGAAATCAGTGATAGATATTATTATGGAATTGTGATCAAAGCTCTCGTGTATAATTAGAGTTGATGGGAGAGATACTGTTATGCCGAATGACTCGATTGTCTGCGACTTCCTCTCCATGTAAGTGATTGTTGGTCCAGGGTTTCCTGTACGAACGTCGTGGTTTGACACAGTTGCGTGGGTGTAATTGTAGAGAAAAAAGAATTTGTATGTTAATGGTGAGGTCCGACTGCAGATTCACAAAGAACACCGGTCGGAGATGTTGAGGTGGGGTGGGATAATTTGAATGCAGGGAGATTTGTTTTTATTCTCAGATCGCTTCTGTCATTTTCTGATTAGAGGCTTGTTTGTTACGTTGGCGTATGAATCAAGTCTTGTGATTACATCTTCAACTATAAAGTATGGAATAAGATTGTTTTTGTAATAGGCCAAGATTGAAATTGTGGAAGGGATTTACCCCCACCCCCCATCTTTTTTCCATAAACAAAAATTTTCATGACATTTTGGATACAATTCACTTGCATCTATCATGTCTCTACAAAAAAAATTGGGGAATATTACCAGGTTTGTTTCAAAAGTTTGCATAACAAGTTCCTGATAGTGACAAATGAAAATGTAAAATCAGCTCTTATGTATAATATAAGGTTGTATGTACACAAACATTGTTGTCACAAAGCAAGGTGGAAAAGTCTTTGGATGAATCGAGGATCGAACCTGCTACCCTTGCATTACTAGATATGTGATCTAACCACCCAACTAGAGAGGGACTCCGAATAAACATACCAGGTACAGTAATACATGTATTACTACACTAAAAACTTGAAACCTGTTTTGGAAATCATACTAGAACTTTCTTTCTTTTTTTTGCTTCTAATTGCTAATTGTATGCTTTTAATGTTAAGCACTTTAGAAATATTAAATTGACTTGGGCACGTTACAAATTTTAGTTTTTGTATTGTCTCTCTTCATACAGAGATTGACAAAGATTTTAGAGAAAAAAGTCAGAAGTGTCATGAAAAAAGGAAAAAAAAAAAAAAAAAAAAAGATTTCTACTAAATAATTCTACATAAAAATTGAAACCACTGAATATTGTCTGGTTTTTGCTTTTTCCATTACTTCAGATTTTTTTTAATTTTCTTTTCTTTTAAATCTAGAAAATATAACATAGATTTTATTTTCCACACATATAGGTATTACTAAATCAAACTGAGAAATATGAGGTTGCTATGTCAACTTCAGTCTTCACAGCTGATCTCTATACAGAGTACAATCCACACACTGATGATAAAATCGTGACAGAAGCATTTAAAAAGAAATCTATATAGTTTCAACGTGAAATACAATGAACCATTGCTGCAAGTTAAATTAATCAGTTGTCTACTGAAATTTTTTGTTATTGATCTTGCTGTAACATAGCCATTGAATATATACCTACAAAATCTATTGTTGCACAACACACATTATTCACGCATCCCAAAACAATCCCATTTAAAGAATTCCATTAAAAGCAACTCATTGAATTCAAATCCATAGGGAAATATTTCATGCGAACTTATACTTTTTTTTTTTCTCTAACAGTAAAAAAAAAATTGATTGAGTACGAATTGTCCTTAATATCTTACTTTGACCCAGCCTGGGCCCAGTTTTACCCCCTCGCAGCCCCCCCCGCCGTACCTGGTCTGATATTAGTCCATGATATAACAGTCACCTATGTATGAAGTGAATTCCTCCAGCAGCAGTAGCAGCAGCAGCACCAGACTAGCAGAGACTGGGAGACGCATTGATTACAGGTACATTTATACACTCGGGTCTGTACAGACAATTCTAGCAACCCAATATTGGGCCTGACAATAGTCAGCAAGCAGACTTCACATTTACTGATTAACCTCTCTCTCTCTCTCTCTTCCTCTCCCTCTCTCCTCTCTCTCTCCTCTCCTCTCTCTCTCTCTCTCTTCTTCTTCTCTCTCTTCCTTTCTCTCTCTCTCTCTCTCTAAATCTCAAAATTGAATGATTTGGAAATGTTCAGTATCAATAAAGAATAAAATGAATGACATATTTTATATTTCTCTTCTCTCTCTTCTCTCTCTCTCTCTCTCTCTCTCTCTCTCTCTCTCTCTCTCTCTCTCTCTCTCTCTCGTCTCTCTCTCCTCTTCTCCTCTCTCTCTCGCTCTCTCTCTCAAAATTGACATGATTTGGAAATGTTCAGTAATCAATTAAGAATAAAATGAATGACATATTCTATTTTTACTATTTTTTAAAGTAAAATTGTCATCAAACCATGTGTCCACCATATTGGTATGACTAATGGTACTGACTACGCAGGGCATGTCCTGGTCACCCTGTACAGAGAGTACACTGTGATATTAAGGTGGCCCACTACATCTGGGAAAAGTTTCTTAAAACAGCATGATATGATTTCGTTAATTAAGAAAGATATGATGATATATGATAATTATACATGTAAAAATGGTGGAAAAGAAATTTGAATACAAAAAACATGATTTTCAAAAATTTCTCGCAGTAAATATGAACAAAAGTCCCTGAAGATTCGAACGCGGGACCTGCAGATTACCAATCCGATGTTATGTAATCAAATTGATCGAAACAAGTTATTTTACAAACTATTTAAATCGCCATCTTGTGACATTGTGTTATAAAGAGTACAAGATTTAGTGTAGTGGGCTACCTTAAGAGTCTTCACAGTTCTAAGGCTTCAGTATAGTCAATACTAGAGAATCAGTAAACCTCAGTCACTTATAAACCAGACCTTACCCTTCTGACCAAGCCACCAGATCTACCATTATAACACACCACTGAATCTTGAATCACAATTAATCATAATTACCTTCCAATTAAAACATCACATTATCTCTTCCTACCTATCTGCCAAATTCACTAGCATCTTAAATGTCAGGATCGTGTGATGTCGGAGATTTCCCTCGCTTTTTCACCTTATCAAATTTCATGTTGATCTTTCTAATGCAACACGAGCCTGCTCTCCCCTGCTGTCTTGTCAGGGAACCTGAAGCTGTTTTACAGGGAAGCAATCCTCTAGAGCTGTTACTTTGTCAGCTCCAAGAAAGGGATATTATTATTTCACATGATGCTGGATATAACCTTTGCAATCTCGAAATGCATTTGTATTAAGTATCCTTCGTTATTATAACTTGAGAACCAAAGAAATGACCTTTCGAAATGACTGCAGTAACATCGTACAAATATCCCCACCACCATCACCACCACCACACCCTGAACATCGACTGCTGCTACGTTAGCTTACATCTCACGAATCCTTAAATCCACATATTCCGCGTAGTAGTAACATCACCTGATCTCCACACTATCCTTGTGCTGGTCTGACATTTTTGGGACCCTGCGTGTGTCCCCCACTCTATGACAATAAACCAAAGGCTACCTGTATGTCTTTATAACGTGGTGGTCACAGTCTTGCAAAAAAACTGGCCGTTACCTGGCAGTCTGTGCTGGTCAGTACAATCGCTGACCGATCAGGTCTATACCGGACATCAGGAACCGCATATCAGCAATCACACCAAGCCTTACACAACTGGAGTGTCATTTTTTCCCCTCTTTTAAAACCTGTGTCTAAAATTTTGACAACATTCTTCTACAATTAATGCAATACTCAGAACCCAAAGAAATGACAATAATAGAGAGATAAATCTGATTCAACGAGAATAAAATTCCTGATTAATGGTGTTAAAAGCTCATTATCATACCTGTAACAAAATTAGTTATCAAATCACATTGTCAAACACACCATTTATTAATAGCAAGCATTTCTTTTTCTCTCTCAAAAAAAGAAAAGTGAGAAAAAATGAAACAGAGCATACTTTGATTGTTAAGCTTCACATATAAGACACAATTTATAAAATGAAAGTTCCTCCAAAAAAAAAAAAAAAAAAAAAATACAATCAGACTGTAAGTCCTGCAAGCTTGTTATTTATTACGATTGGTGTGAATATTTATAGCAGCGGGAATTAATATCAGTGACGCTGCGATCTCTATACTTGGTTCATCTCCGCGCCAGCCTCCCACACAACACATTGTTATCCATCAGATGACATTCAAAGAAATAGCGGGTCTTCACGCAGCAGCTAGCTTGCCAACTCTTCACTCTAAATCTTATGTTTTTTCTTCCAAGACTCATAAAGTGCAACTAGAGTGTACAGCACCCTTGCCAGTATTGAATGAT
Organism: Ostrea lurida; assembly: GCA_903981925.1. Taxonomy (NCBI): domain Eukaryota; kingdom Metazoa; phylum Mollusca; class Bivalvia; order Ostreida; family Ostreidae; genus Ostrea; species Ostrea lurida. The sequence goes on from CAJDSM010014669.1 coordinate 42,144, forward strand.
TTGTGTGGGAGCACTACATTTACTGCTGTTAACAAGAAACACTTCTGAGAGAGGAACTGTTTTTCTTTGGGTTTTTTCAGACGGCCATTGTGTAAAGGCTACCGTTCCTGTTGGGCGACGCCCACAATGGATTCCATCAGTATGGGTGCACTAAGCTTCTCTGGACCAAACTTCGCGATTCACTTTGTCTTCCTTGATGCTCAGTAGTACAGAAAAGTCTAGCCTTCAGTGTGTGCACAAGAATCAAATTAGATGAAGTATTGATTTCAGTTCAGATTTAACAAAATACAGAATTTCAAAAGAATTTGAGGTAGAAATAGTATACTGATGCATCATATGTTTGTTGAAACTGGAAAAAAATTGATTGGAAAGCCCAGTTAAGTTGTGCTAGATCAATCCGCAAACTCTGTGTTAATCACAGACAAGTCGCCAAAACAGAACACAAACAATATCTAGGGTGATCAAGCATTTCAAATTGAGCTTTTAAGAATATCAAAGCTTTGTCAAATTAGCTGGGTATAAAAATCAATCAGGGCATTTTGTCAGAGCGACCTGGCCTGCAACAAAAAACGGCTTCAGGCTCTATACCGCAACTTAATTCTACCAAGGCACTGCTTTGATTATATAAAAAAAAAAAAACGCAGCTACACGAACAAAATCGATTGCCTTTATCTATGCTGATGGTATCAAAAGACTAGCAGAACTTCATGTGTATTCTGCAGGTTACACAAACGACACCTATTAAATATTATCATGACGATGTTTTAATGGCAATTATGATTTTTTACGCCATCGTATAAAACTCTCTGTCTCGTTGTCGGAAAGTAGTCCGATAGTGATTTAATTAAGAATTTCATCAATTCGTTGATAAATTGATCGATTGACCTTCCATCAAATACTTAATTCCAATGATAAAAGGTATTTACTCCTATTTAAATTTCTTGATAAGAAAGCTAGAATTCTCCCGCGACTCCGAATCAATTTCCCCTGCACTCTACTGTGCAGTGTAATAATCGGCCAGTAATCAAGTTGGCACCCAGGATCTTTAGTAAATAACTTTATCAAATCCTTCGTAAAACGGAGCTGGAATCCTAATGAATATTCAATAGTCTTATAACTGAGAAGTTTCTATTTATACGTCCAATTTCCTCCACCTCCTGCCTTGTTAACTGACACATTTCCACCTCCCTGAACTATCCCTTGGCTACTGTGCATTTTTTTTTATGTCATTATCCCCTGATGTGAAAACATTTTGTCCACATATTGACTTTCAATTGACTGGTTGCTTAATGTTGCTAATTATGGACAATTTCTGATTCAGGCCTGACCCCAATACAATTACAATGTAACAGCTCGAGATTCGTGGAGACCCCAGGCTTTCTGGTAGAAGGTTACAGAATACAAGGAGAATGACACACAGCTTCAGGTTCCCAGCTTCCTCACACTGATGTACAGAAGAAATGGGGTTTTATTGCAAATCATGAATTTTGACCTTGACATCTTTGACCTTGACATATCGTATCTTTGACCTTTCAGATCATTAAGTATAACATTTCTTTTCTTGTGTACTTCAATAGTTATCATGGTCAATTATGAGATTCAGAGTCGACCGACAGACCAGAGTCACTAGTGGGCAAGATGTGTTAGTAAAACAATATACTACTAAAAGCAGTGGCTAGACTGAGATTTGTTCCAAATCTTCATTCGTGTCAAATAGTGTTGACCTTGACCTCTATATTCATCAATCTGAAAGTCATGTCCTATGTTAAAAGTGCAAAACAGACAAAGGGACAGATGACGGACTGGCTAAATCTATTACCCATCTCATGGTACAATGATAATATTGTTAACTCTTATCATTTCTAAAGATTCCTTGTCTATCAATTTCAGTTCTAGAGATAGACCAGCTTGTATGTTCAAGATCAAAAGTAAAGGTCACTGGAGTCACTTGACCTTGAAATTAATTCATATGTCCCATCATCCTTTCCTATCATTTATGAAAATCCCACATCTCCTTCTGACCTGGTTCTGAAGTAATACCAGTTTTTATATTCATAGTATCAAAGGTCAAGGTCACTGGAGTCACTTGACCTTGACACTAGTTTGTAGGCCCTGTCAAACTCTTATCATTTTCAAAGACCTCACCCCCCCCCCTCCTCCTCCGGACTCTATCATATTTGTGTAGGTATATCTGTTGCATTTTGGAATTATTTTTCCTCATAGAAGTACTTATGTAGACCCCTCCCCCCCCCCCCCCCCTCCCATATACCCTAACTCCCTTCAATTTGAAAATTTTAAAACATTTCTGCGCAACTAGATACACTGGCCTATCATATCTTTGACTTTCTAAAATTTCATCAATGGGCTACAGTGGTCGACTGCAGACATTTTTAGACATGAGAAACAAGAAGCATAATAAGAACAGAGCAAAAATAAAAAGTTTCCAAACTCCCTCCAGCTGGGGGTTTTCATTATCAATAGCAAACTACAATGTAATTTGTAAATGGTCAACACAGGTAAGCCCTGTTTTAAGTACAACCTATCACGAAGCTGTAACATTCTAAAGAGGTGTTTTCACATCTGTAAGATCATGTCAATGACAGTCATATCGGCCCATAAAACAAGTTTGTTGCTCTATACCGAGCCATAAAACATCTCCGCGGTACTGATTGTCCATTGTCAAACAGTCACACAAAGTGATACAAACCAAAAAAACAGCCATTTCCTTATTGGAGCTCATTGATCTTTTTTATGCTATTTTTACCTGAAGAATTTACCATACGGAGGACATTGGTATTCGCGGGACGGTTTCTCACTATTGTGTGACACCACAAAACATCTCCGCTTCGGTGCCGTGTGAAAGAAACTACCAGGAACCCGCAAATGTATTTATATCTCAATGTTTGTGACATGTCCAGGGTTTTTTCAAAATAAGTTCACTGAAACCTGAAGTGTCCATAAAATTGCCCTCATGTTTTGTCGTTAGCTTCCTTTAATTAATTAGCCTCTCTATCTAAGGAACAAACAGGGCATCACAAAAAAAATCAGAATTTTGATACTATGTGCCGTTGGTCATGTATATACATTTGCCTTAATTTATAAAACCAAATATTGTGTAGGAATCTATTTAGAATAACTGATGTACTAAACTCAAAGAGGGTGTTGTCCTTTTGAACACGCAACATGAATCGGGAAAACTTCCTGTGGGTAATTTTCTATTTCTGTACCAGAGTCAGGTGACCATCTCTGCAGTAGCCGTTTTTTAAACGTGTCCACGACATCCACATACCTTATGCAGGCCTGGATCATGCTAAGTGTGAACTCCTGCCCAACACCTGAGTGCAATCAGTAATTTTCCTTCCCAAGCAGGTGACAACAATAACGAGCTTAAGAGATACACAACATGTAAACAATATGTCAACATCTTATTCCCCACGACTCCATCACCCTTGTGTTGATGCAGTACAAATTCAAAAAAAAAAAAAAAAAAAGTGTTTGCTATTTTGATTCTGATTGTTTTCGACATTTAATCTCATAAAACGGCTAATAATCTTTCAGAAAATGACTCCACACCTTCTTTTTTTTCTATGGGCACTCTTGCTTGGAATTGCGCAACACCCACCAAGTAATTGCAATGCATGCAGGCTTCTTGCCAATCAATATGTCTTATTGTGAAATTCCACCTCAATCAGAGGAGCTGCTCATTTTCTAAAATCAAAACTTTGGAACATTACTTTACTCCCTGATTAAAGCCTGACGAAAAATCACTAGCTATTTTCTCGGTCTTCCTCGAATAGTTTTATATCACAAATTATCTTAAGATGAAAGTCAGGCTAGCCAATAAAAGATGAAAGTACTAAGGCATTGCCATTAGTTTATACTGTCGTGTTTGCCATTAGTTTATACTGTCTAAACATCCTCCTTTTAATGTGACAAAACCTACAAGTTTCCACAACACAGAGCAAATCACAAACTACCAAGTGCCCAGGACTTTGCAGCTTTCCATAGAACTGCAACAGGGACTTACTTGTGCTTCCCACTGATATTTCTTGTAAGCAGTGGAGTGACAAGAGCTAAATTCTGAATAAGTGACATTCTCCTCACAAAAATTTCACCCCATTTTGTCTCATTAACTGTTTAGTTAGTTAGCATTAACTGACTGTGCACCTCCCATTAACTCTTACATGCGTGTAGTGTTAGCTAGGATGTTATAATTTATTATACCTTTTGCAACTGGGCCCTGGTCATTAAAATTACTTGGTTTTTGTCCTATATTCAAGAACTGTTCACTCGCATTGAGATGGTAATATGAAGAGCCACGATACTGACCCATGCATTTTGCTCAGGGCTATATCAGTGTAGGTTTCTTTGTCGCGCCCACATCTACGGTGACATGGACCTCCATTTTCTTCGGCCATATCTAAAAGACCCACGTTTTTCACTTCTAGTACCAGGAGGCTTGACAAAAGGAAAAGTTACTACCTATGCTAAATGATTTTTGACCAGGATTGAGAATCGAACACAGGACCTCCCAGCTGAGAAGTGAACACCCTGACCACTTGACCTTTAAAATTACTTTGTTGAAAGTCTTTGACTTATAATACGCTGAGAACACCAATCTATTGTAAAGGTGAAGACAACAAACGGTGATCAATCTCATAAGTCCTATACGGAATACAAATTAAAGGCTAAAGAGTTGAGCGAACCCGTTCACCCGTACCCCTGGCTACACCAGAGGTGGGATCAGCAGCCTATCTCAGATATACACGTAGTCCTTACCTCGATATCGAAGCTCAGACCATGTGATAGGATGGAGCTGTCTAGGCTGACAATCAACGTAAAGGAGTGTTGCTTTCTTCAAATGCCATGCCTCAAACAAACCTTCAAAACATCGCCCAAGTGTGGTTCTAATATCTGTTCAAACAATCTCAATGATTCCTTCGCTGCAAAAAAGATGGAAAAGCTTGAATATACTGTCTCCATTACCAATCTCTTCTACATCACTACGGACTTCTAATTCTAGCCGTATAATGATATTTGGAAAAAGTCAGAATTCCACAGCAAACTGCTACCGAGAAAAAAAAAGAATAATAAACCCTGGAAGAAATTGAATTTCTGCGTATTGGATTTTGTCCTGAAATTACATAGCTTTACCACTGATTCTGAGTGGCACTTTTAAACAGTGTTTAATGGGGCTGAGTGCAACTAATATGGCTCGGTCAACTAAATAGACTTTAATCGACCCACAAAATACTCAATAAAACATTAACATGAAAAGTGCATAGAAAATAGTACATACAATTCATGCATTTAGATAAGTGCTAAGTAACTTGGACTAGTTTTTCGGTCCATCGTGTTTGTCTCTGCATAACTAGACAATTAACGTATCGATTTTTATATCACAATTTTGCCCACCCCTAACCTGAAGTAATATTGCTATAATTCATAAATGTATATCCAGAAGTGATCCTGGAAATTGACACGTTTCAATGCTACGACAATCATTAGGGTAATCAGGCCCGGTCGTTAACCCCCAGCCCAATATCACAAAGTCCCCATGCTGAGCCAATGATCTATGGTCGGCCTTTCTTTACAGATAAAAGATATGCTTGCTGCATTGTAAATGGGTGAAACTACAATTGATAGGGATTTAGTCCGAGATTTTTTTTTAGAAATTGCAATTATATTAGGATGTTAATACATTAACTAGAATGTGTGTACCATGTACATTTCATATACCCACGGTATAAATAAATAAATTTAAAAAAAATGATAATAAATCTTTCCCCAACATTTTGCATATTACATAGTAATGTTGACAGTTCATTGGTATTGTGTAGAATACCCCCGACCCACCCACCCTTTTTTTGGATGATCATGAATGTGACTACAAATTCCAAAAAACGGTGTTTCCTTTACAAGGGTGTCAACTCTTGGGTACATAAGTCTTCAGAAAATTTTTGAAGTAAATTTCTATGATCTTCATACATGAGTCAGATGGCATTAAATTTGACCTTAATGCACTGAAACTATAAATAAAATTTTCCACATAAAATTTCTGTTTATTGTCTTTTATTATTAAAGCAAGAGACCCATAGGCCTTATTAGTCACCTGAGAATTAGCTAAAAACATCACTGGCTCCAAGGGCTACGAAATCTATAATTTTCCTGTTCTGCAGTATCTAATCAGTATGACAATTTTATGACAATTTTGGACTTGCCCTTGGTTGCCTAGGTTGCCAAATTCACAATGTTGGTACATCACTTTCTGCTTTTTCTATATATATTATACACCTAATAATTTTATACACAGTATCAGCAAAATTAGGAAATCTTTCGTAGGACAAAGATTTAATTACTACAACCACTTTGGCCCCACCCTGGTACCAAAACCTCTACCTCCGGGATCATGGAATTTTCAATTTTGGTTCAGGGCTACAAGCTCCTTCTAAATGTGTATTCATTTTCAATTTAGTATCAATAGCATTCAAGATGTTATCTAATTGCTTTTATGCCAAGTTTGGCACTGCCTGGAGTCATAGTCTTGATATCCTTTTATGTGTTCATGGTTTTCAGAGTATAAGTACATGTAACATTTTATATTCCCAATCCAATGTAAACATGGCTTAATTTGGATGCTAAGAGTGATAGCACAGTTATACAGTTAATCCCCCCTCCCTCCCATCACCGCTTATTTAAAGTCGTAACCTCAAACACAACCACAGCATCATTTGTTACTAGATCGCATGTTGATAAACTGTGTCACAAATGTTACAATGCTAAATGTTTCAACATAACGGCTTGTAACTGCTTCTGACATTTCATGAGAGCCACAAGCTATATCATTCTGTTCCGCACTTACCGGTAATTTCTTAGTTCAGAAGTGACTAGAAAGACAGTAGAAGAATGAAGATTTATTTTCATATCATATGCTACACATGTAGACTACTATGCAGAAAATTTAAGTACTACGTCAAAAAGTCCGGTCATGCAGATCTCCAATCTCTACCCAGAGTTATCGTTCCCGCTACGCTCCACTTATACCTCTGTCAACGTCTAAATGCCAAGATTCTTGGCAAAACTTTTATTTGTCTAATGCATCATAAATAAATAATTGACCAGTTTTATTTTTTGTGTTTTAAACCTTACAGTATGATTTATATATGGGAAATTAAATCAAATATGTTTGTTTAACCGTATTTTACAACGGATTATTTTTCCTGCGCGTGTCTCCGGTTTATGGACTATTTTTTAAAAGTTGACAGAGGTATAAGTGGAGCGTAGCGGGAACTATAACTCTGGGTAGAGATTGGCAGATCTCTGGTAGGTGCCCACCAGGCTTTGATACATGTTAGATAAGACAGACTAAAATATCACACGTTTTGTAGACTTAACATGTGACATTGTCAGCCACCCTGTGGAAAACCGTTGATCTGTTTATTCGTCTACTTTTTGCATATCCTTCCTTCAAATATTTAGTGCCGTATTTTATACTTTGAAACAAACTCACTATAAAACTTTCTCATGATTTTATTTTAAATGGAAATGAAGAATGCATGTTGAATGTTATTCAACAGTGGCTTCATGAAGCTTTTGAACTATACTAAGAGGTCTCCTGATGTATGTTTAATGTTCACACAAACTCTTCAAATATATATTCAAGGTTCCCACCAACCCCTGCTGTATGTTCAATGTTCCTATCAACTCTTGTTCAATGTTCATGACAAATTAGGGGTCACTACCAACCCTTCATTTATATTCATGACAAATTAAGGGTCACTTCCAACCCTTCTTTTATGTTCATTATCAGGGCCCCCATAAACCCTTCATTGGAATATGCCTGTTGTAAGTGACAGTTTGTTTTCCTATCACAATCAATTCGATCTCTGAACACTAAAAAAAAAAAAAACTTGTCATGACAGATAATGACTTTAACTAAGAGGCTTTTCTTTGTTACCATGGTATCTACATGTATCTAGTAAAAACATTTCTCACAATTTTATATTCAGATCCATGGTCCTTCCACACATTGACATTAAAGTTTGGGGGGGGGGGGGGGGGGTTGTGGCCAATAAAAAAATTTAGATGCGACTAGAAATTAAAACCATCACTCGTGGATACATCTAAATAACAAGTAGAAAACAGCATTAAGATAGTCATACTGTCCACTGGCTGTGGAAGCTTGGCTAAAAATCACCCTCATCAATAGGACAGTAACTGGGGTCTGTAATCCCGTTCCAATATCCACCCACTCACAAGCTCTATCTGACATACATAAAAGACCAAAACCATAACGCTTCAATAGGAATCAAAGCGATTGCTTCCTACATACCTTGTTGCTAACATATTATTTGGTTATCGAATCATAATTAAACTATTTATTATCAACCCGGGACTAATACAACAGCCACTAGCAATCAAATACATTAGCACATTATAAACCAATGAGCGAGACAGGGTATATTTAAACTAACTCCAACACTATTAATGCTAAATGTACATTACATCTGAGAATAGCAGGGAATAAAAAATTAGTTTAGCATTTATATTGGATTCACAACTCTAATGACTGACGTACATCGAACAACATGGGAGGTAACTCTCACAGATTTATTGTCTATATATGATGTATGTAGGCCCAGCTTTCTCTCATTCCATCATAATACATACACAAACATGAATTAAAATCTCTACAAAACCTTGATCTTATAATTTATCTTTTAAGTTAATTAATGAATAAAGTGTCACTTATTTAGTCATTCATAAAATTATTTTTCTCGCCTAAAGCTAGTTAAATAACATAAACACATACTTTTAATGACTTCTTGCCTTAGGTCTGCATAATCCCATGTTATTTATAAAACTTACATTCAATTCATGCCATTTTTTAAATAATAAGATGATTTCTTTGGTTTGATGAACAGGAAATAAAGGTCACAAACATTGCAGGGGGGAAAGAAAGGCCTAGCCCATGTTAGACTTGACCTAGTTCTAAATGACTTTGGTTGAAGAAATCTGACATATCGTCTGATCGTAAGCGATTCTTCAGTATAAGCTATATAGTAGCTACTATCATCTCTGAATTAATATAATGAGACTAATAAGGGTGCTCCAAGGAACCTGTATGTCACCGGCATTGGGTGAACAATCAAGAACCATGGTACGTGTATTTACTGGTGACCTTGCATGACCTTTACACGACCTTGCATGACCTTTACACAAGGAATATTTTATATGTGACAGATGGACACATGATAGTCGAAGTAATCCATGAGGTTTGCTAATGCTTCAAAGGTGACACAAACACCTGACCTTGATCCCGGGTAGACAGCATCCCCTCCCAGTTGTGACCTTGCAACCCATAGGGATCACTTTGCTTAAAGTTGAACTCCCATCTAACTTATTACCCTGGCACACACCTTTATTTAAAAAAAAAGGGGTAGATTCTTTTCTTGAATTAAAATTTTTAAAATTATTTTTTTCATTTCTCAGTTACACAGTTAAGTGATCGACATTATATGGTTTACTATTAAAATGAAAAGGCGAAGATAACAAACGGTCGTCAAATTCTCACAATTCCTCAACGGCATACAAATAACAATATATACAAATCCTTATGAAGGGAGCCCTATATATTGCCCTCATCAGCAGCAGGTAACAAACTTTTTATACCAAATTACAAGGAAAACAACTTTTTGAGGAAAAATGAAAGGGATTTCCTTGCAATTTGATGAAAAATGGTGGATATTACAAGTAATTTTGATTTTCAGTATGAAGGCACGCATACAGCATAACAACCAAGCAAATACAGTCTGTATATGTAATAATGTCAAAAGATAACAATATAAAGTGCAGATGGTCAGAAAGTTAGCGCATAGAAACTATATGTAATTTTGCG
>CAJDSM010014670.1:0-23551 GCA_903981925.1 Ostrea lurida
TTCGTGGGTAAATGAGAAATAATGTGAACGGTAGAATATTAATAAAGATTAAAAGGAAATAAAACATGTTCGTGGGGACGTAAATTCATGGGTAAGGGTGACCCACGAAATCCACGAACATTGGTCCCCCACGAACAATGATGATTCCACAGTAAGTGATGACTGTATGCAATTCTGACTACAATATGCATTGTTTATAAGACCAAAGTAAGAAACATTAAGTGATGACAGTGTATACAATTCTGACTACAATATGCCTGATTGTTGGAACAGGTCCAGGATGGGGTGGCTGGCACAGAGCTGTGCAAGCACCTGTCAGCAATGAACCTGAGTCAGCAGTCCTCACTGGACAGTGTGGGTGAACCCCCGGGGCCCCACAACAACATCCAGTATGTGGTCGGGGGACAGAATCAGATACCGTCGGTAAACATACCTCAGCAGTCCTATCCTGTACCGCAGGTAAGAATCGTCGCCCACAAACAGTTACTGAAATAAGGTACCCATATTATTGACACACAACAGTTACTGAAATAAGTACCAGTATTATATTGAACACAAACACTTACTGAAATAAGGTACCCAGTATTATCCTTGACACACAAGACAGTTACTGAAATAAGGGTACCCAGTATATATTACAAACAACACTTACTGAAATAAGAGTACCGATATATAATTATTGCCACACAAAACAGTTACTGAAATAGGTCCGCGAGTATTATTGCACACAAACATTATGAAATAGAGTCCCAATATTAAATTGACCACAAACAGTTACTGAAAATAAGGTCCAGTATATTGAACACCAAACAGTTAACTTGAACATATAGGTACCAGTATTCATTGACGACACAAACAGTTTGATGTACCCCAGTACTTATTGACACACAAACAGTTTACGTTGAATAGGTTACCAGTATTATTGCAGTACAAACACTTACTGAAATAAGGGTAACAGTATGTATTGGAAACTTGTAATGAATTTCTCGGTATTATTTTCCATTTTGTCTTATTTAGAATTTAGGGAAATATGAAGTTTTCTGTTTTGATTCATTATACTGTAAAAGTGGTTATTTACGTGGGGGGTTAAATACGTTTTTTTCCATGTTCAGCATTACACATGGGGGAAAAATACGCGGTAACTAAATATAATATTTATCGTATCAAATGTTGCTATGTATACGCCTGGGGGAAATTTATGCGCTCATTACATGACTGTAATTTGTGTAAATTTCCCCCTTATGTACATAACCACTTTTATAGTAAGTAGAATTGCCTTTTGATCCATTGAACTATTTGGTGTGAACCGTTATGTTCCAGCCTCCATTTTATCAGGGTTCGCAGACCGTGAATGGACAGCCAACCGTCAGATATCTGTACCCATTCAATTACCAAAATCAATGTCAGCATCAGATGTCAGGCGACGTGCAAAATCAAACTTTCCCCGCGTGTTCTACACAAGGCTTTGGGGGTCAGTATGGCGCCTCGTACAACACCTACCCGGTGGTGGCCACTCAAGCCATGGACACCTTTAACTACTCACAGACTACCTACCCCGTAGCCCACAGTGAAAACAATGGGACCTATTCCTCTTACCCTGTGCAATATTCCTCAGGCCCAGCTCAGCCCCAACAAGTGTTTTATTCGGGTACACCTAACGTACAGCAAGGAGTGACAAACTACACATTTGGAACAAATCAAGGACATTTTCAAACCTCCCCGCCTAGTCAGCAGAACCTTCCCAGTGCTAACGGACATGTACAGACTGTCCCCCAAGGTGGGGGGGTCATCCCCCTCCCCGGAAACCTCCCCACCCCCACCTCATCCCAGTATGTGTATCCACCAATTCCTCAATTCCAGGGGCAGCCCCGCGGGGCCAGCCCTCAAATCGTGCAGTATCAGACAGTGCAGAGCCAGGCCGGACTGAACCCGGCGGGAAATCCCACACAGCCGTTTCCTGTCATTCGGGGCTTGCAAATGAATGTACAGGTGCCCCAGATTCCAGGCATGGTGTCGCAAACCCAGAATGTCCCCCAGGGTGGCCCGGTGACGGTCAGTGCCAAAGGATGCACGTTCGAAACTACACTGCCAAAAAAGGACGCGGACAAGCAGGAGTATGTTCTAGGGGGGATAGGGAGCTTAGGATCGCCACTTGTAGCTGGACCCAGACAATTAGGACAGATTCTCAGACCACCTACACAGATTCAAACAGGTAGGTACCAAAAGTGGATTACTGTTGTTGAAACAGATACTGTAAAAGTGGTTATTTGTGCTGGGGGCTAATTAAGTGTGTTTTTCCATGTCCAGCTTTGCGTGTGGGGGAAAAATACATGGTAATTGAATATAATACATTTTATATCAAATATTTAAAATAACTATATGGGGGGGGGGGGGATTTAACAGGCTTATTTGTTGGCCGTGTGTAAAATCCCCCCATGTGTAAATGTATGTATGCCGAAAATATATGCATATGTAAAACTTTCAGACCTTCAACTGATAGGACAGCCCAGTTTACGACCACAGATACCACTACAGCCTGTACTTCATCAGCAAAAACCAAGGTGAGGCGTTCACAGTCAGTCACTGAGGAATGACAACGCGGTAGCACTGGACAAACTATATACAGGATAGTTTGCAAAAATTTTATTTTTTTTTCATTTTTGCTGAAGCATAGAGAATTTGTACTTCAAGCTTCAGTTGCACAGCTGCATGATTTTATTAAAGTCCGTCCACTGTATTGTTAGTGCTTGATTTTGTGTGAAAACCCTTTTTTCTTGGTGGATTTCAGAATGTCAAATCAGCCAAGTAGCAAACCCCCGAAACTAAAGCACTCCGGCAGCAAGGACGGGGCCGACTCCTGCTCCTCCCCCAGTTTTGATTGTGAGAGTCCCTCAGGTGTGAAATAACAAAAGTAAATACTAACTCCGACTTACCTACTAACAGTGCTGGACGCGCAGCCTGCAGGATGTTTTTGCTTCTGGGCATGAGCAATTTGTTTTTTATTTAATTTTGTGTTTGTCTAGATTGATTAATTTGGTAATAACTTGTAGTCACTTTGACATGCACAGATTACTATATGATTTAGTAAACATTTTGATTTCTGGTTTAGTAAACCAGCTGATTGAGGAATTCTATATTGACTATCATACAGTTGCATGTCGATTGCATATATAGAATGAGAAAACACTCCATAGTGAAAACTCCATAACTCTTTGATGTTAATTATGTATAAAAAAAAAAATAAAATAAAAAGAATGTTAATGAACTTGATGCTCTTAATACAATATCTAAGATGTCTGCTTATTTTCAACATTCACGAATTTAAAAAAAAAAAAGATTTTTGGTATATAATGAATTTTTTCGTTGCAGCTGAGTGCGTAGAAGTATGTGGTATACCAGCGGGCCTGTGCAGACAGGAAGTAGACGAGATGCTCTCTGATTTAACATCACTCGGAGTTCACATCGAGCTTCAAAATGAAGACAGTGAAATGCAAACAATTCTAGCTCTGCTCCCAAGCAACTTAGCTGCAGCTGATCTCATAAAAACCCACACTAACGGAAATTATCAGCTACGAATGTGCAATTCTGATATTTAATTAGGACATGTTAATATAGGTTCATATTTTTATACGTCAATTTTAGAGAGTGATGATCATGTGCAAAGAAAAAAATCTCAGTGGAATTTTGTTCATTTAGAATTAGAAAAAAAAATGAATATAAATCAAGGTGATGGATGAGGGCATACAGAAATAATATTGTATAGTGCTTTGAAAAGCAATTCCAAAAGGTCAACATTTTAAAAGTGAAAATAGTATTTTTACTGTCCATGTTTAAATATTGTTGTTAGGTTTATACTTAATATATTTATATCCAAGTTGATTTTGAAGATATATAATGTGGTCTATGAAGAACGAAAAATGTTATGTATTTTTTTTTTTTTTTATAACATTCACTAGCGACACTTTCCTCGTTTTACCGTCTGAAATCGGATATTCTGTATGTGTATATTGTCAGGGTGTCTCCTCGGAATCTCATTTTTAAAAATTTTTGGGTTTCTTTATCTTTCTGTTTTCAGTCGGTGAACTGTTTGCGTGGTTTTCATTGACAGTCGGTACTGTGTGTGTACGTCAGTACTGTGTGTGTACGTTAGTACCGTGTTTCTCTGTTGGTGTTCAACCCCCTAGTGTCTCTTCACACACTCCTTTTCCCATTCATAGTTTATCTTGTTCACAGGATATATATTATATATTTTTAAATTTGACGAAGATTTTTTTCGTCTATGAATTAGAAAGTACACCTGAAATAGAAAGGGGCACCCACCAAAGTGATATAAAGATGGAGTCCTATCACATTTCTTGAATTACGAATTTCTCAGAATTGATCATTGTTTGCTGTTTCGCGTTGTGTTTTTTTTTTTCTACAAGAATGTAGCGGATCTCCATGTTGTTAAGATTCACGTGGGGTTAGAGGGACGGATTCACNGTTCTCAGAATTTATCATTGTTTGCTGTTTCGCATTGTGTTTTTTTTTTTCTACAAGAATGTAGGGGATCATCATGTTGTTAAGATTCACGTGGGGTTAAAGGGACGGATTCACGATTTTCCCTCCGATTTTGTGTTTCACTTTTAGTGATCAGAATGTACTGTCTAATGTATTTTAAGTGGTTTTAAAAAAAAAATCACGGTGATACATTATGATTGAAGCTTATTGTATAGAGTTTATCATTTGTTTTGTAAACAAAGGTTGAGTTATGGTATTGTTTACAAAATTTTCAAAATATATGTTTAGTTATGGCAGTTTATTATGTATATTGCTTTGCAAGTATTCTTAAGTTTAAATGAGATATATTTTTAATGTTTAACATCACAAATCAAAGATCGTGCATCAGTCCCTTTAAGTCTTGCCGTTTGTTATGCATACACCAGGAATCCTTGAGAGAACAGAGAACTGTCAGTTGACTGATATCAAACATATCTTTTATTGTGAACAAGTAAAAAATATCGACGCAAGTCATGTGATTAGAGCTGAAGAGAAATAACATTTATTTATAGATCAAGTTTGAGAATGCTGATAGGACTCCATCGTCCAGATTTTTCTGATTTTTTTTCCTTAAAGGTTACAAATTTGATTTGTAACTGACACTGGGATCCATGACATTGAGTTGTTAGTTACCGATAACCAGGAGAAAGAGAAATATTAGTGCAATCCCAATAAGTTTATTTTCTATGCACCCTACCAATGTGCCTAGTTCTGTTGTCATAGAAAAACCACACAGTATTCATGTCGGGGAAAATAAACATTTCCGTTTACTGGAGATCGGTATAATGATTAGTATTGATATTTAGTGTGATCTTTTCCAGTTCCTTTGGCATGCATACGGTTTAGTTCAGTGAAAGATGGGATCAGTTTTCGTTCTTTATTTTTGTGATCTCGCGTACTTTGCTTTAAGTATATGCATCAGTTGCCAGGAGCAGCACCCCTTTCTTATAAAGGCCTCCACATTTTCGCAACCCCCCCCCCCCCCCCTTTCTCCCCCAGAGCACCATTATGATTAAGTGTACTGCTGCTCATTCAACCAATTTCGAGTCCTCATTTGACAATGGCTGACAGCTGACATTTGAGGACGAGTGCTGGTCTCGTGTTGTACATGTGTAATCTGTGTTTGGCCACGTCGGTCCGTGGCAATGTTGCTGTGTGTTCATTTTTCATTTCTGTACTGGGGGTTAAACTTTCTAGGGATATGAAGTAATCAAAAAACTTGCTAAAAATAAAACGGATGCCTTCTGACATAATCAAAGTCTACGAGCAACTCGGGTCAAACTGTATGTGCTGATGTCATTCATATCGTGTGTTATTACTTTATGTGGACAAAAAAGCAAAATATTGGAATAACAGGAAATTATATTGACCACGGGAAAAAAAAACGACTCGTAATTTTCGGTGAATAAAACTGTAGGTTGTTTCAGACATTAAGGAAGTTCCTACCGATTATGTGAAATGTTACAGAGTACAAAGCCAAACGACATTCGGAGCTTGGCGAACGACAAAATTCTTCAGTTGATAACAGTTGGCTTGGATTCTGCTGTTCTGTGATAGTGAATGCAGTTGTGAACTTGTTTATGTATTATGTGTATTCTCATTGTCACCAACAATTAAGTCTGTTTTAGTCAATTTTTTTTTTAAAGAATTTTGTTGATAATAAAAAGTCTACTGCAGAACTCTTTTAGGTCATTATTTATGTGCTACAAAATATAACAGGAAAAGGTAGCTTCTTCGACGAAAGGCTATTAGTATCATGTAAAAAGTTATATTCATCTTCTACAATGTCGTAAATACGAGAAAAGATCTTGTTATTACGGTCCTAGTCCCAATAGTCAGTCTGTATTCTGCCTTCAAGGTTTTCTTATCAACTGATGCTACGACCTTGAACTTTCTGACCTTGTAAAACAATGGACGTCTTCCACATGGAATGCATATGTCAAATATGAAAGCTGTACCTTTCATGTTGTAAAAGATAGACAAAGGTTGAAGTTTGAAAGTAGGTCTATAGTGAAGGTCACGAGGCCAACAAATCTGGTATGGATGGAAATGCTTTCTTTCAAGAGATGAACATACTAAAAATAGGGCACCGCCAAACTGGTACATGTTACACCCGCATATATTTTGGACCCTAGGACTTCAATGTCTATCTGGGAAAAGAATCCATGGAATTTGCATAACAAATATAAGTCAAAGGGTTAAATAAATACTAATTGAAAAAAAATGAAACAGTTCCCCTTATAATAAGCATATCTTTCTTTGTACCAAGTTTCATTAAATTCTCCCAGATGGTTTAGGGGTATTTGCAAAGACAAAAGTCTATACAAAACATTGGATAGCATTCCCCTTGCAATATGTATATCTCCAAATTGTGAACTTTCTTTGTACCAAGTTTCATTAAAATCCCACCAAGGGCTTAGAAAGAGTTGCAAAGACAAAGTATTTTGAATACAAAATTCTAAGTAACTCCTTTAAAAAACATTGAACTGCATTCCCCTTACAATATGCACACCTCCATATTGTGATCTTTCTTTGAACCCAGTTTTACTCGAATCCGTCCAAGGGTTAAGGAGTTGCAAAGATAAAGTATTTTGCATAAAAAAACCAAAGTTCAAGGGCCCTAACTCCTTTTAAAAACATCAGACAGCATTCCCCTTATAATACACACATCTCCACATTGTGATCTTTCTTTGTACCAAGTTTCATCAAAATTCCCCCAAAGGGTTTGGGAGGAGTTGTGAAGACAAAAGTGATAGGGACAGACGGAAGACAGCGGTACGGCATAATATGTCCGCTTTTAATGCGGGTGTATAGAAATGAAAGCAGTACCTCTAATGATTTGAAAGATATGGTTATATAGGAAGTCTCAAGTCATATTGTATAGGTCAATAATATAGGTACCATTGCATAAGGAATACACACGTCAAATTTGAAAACTGTATTTCATGCTGTAAAAGATGAGACCAAAGTTCAAGGTGGGTTTTTTTTTTTTTTTAATATTTTCAAGAACTAGGTCAGTGGTAAATGTCAAGGTCAACAAATTTTGTATTTAACAAAAAATGCATATGCGAAGCCGAAAGCATCTTGCAGTTTATTAGTAGTAACTGTAGTATACTAGTATTAGAATTTTCTATAAGTAGGTAAGGCCAATGTAAAGTTCCTCAGGTCACAGAGCTTGGTACCAATGGAAGGGTCTTCAAGGAAAACACATGCCAATTATGGAAGGTCTACTTCTTAGTGTAAAAGATATGACCAAGTTGAGATAGACAAAGAGAAAGAGAGAAATTGAATCTACATTCATTAGAGAAATTGTACTTATTTCTGTAAAACGCTTTTAAAATTAAGTCACTTTGACTTGCTTATGGATTTGAATGTACCGTTGCCAAACAAAAAGAAACGAGAGAGGGAGGGTTCTCACTTTGACTTGCTTATGGATTTGAATGTACTGTTGCCAAACAAAAAGAAAAGAGAGAGGGAGGGGTCTCACTTGTGGCAACTGGAATCTGAATTCATTTACTACATTAAAGATGGATTCAGCAGATTTACAATATATTTTTTCTAATGAATATTGTTTCATGGATCAGACCGGGATTCAAACCAGGGCCCTCAGAATCTCCAGTCAGGTGCTCAACCAACTGAGCTAACTTACCGTCAATACGCGAAACCATTGGACTGCTACATTGCTCCCTCAGTCCGGCCGGATTGGCATCAAAATGTAGCAGGAAGGGAGAGATCATGCTATTGACCATACCAGGATTCAAACATGGGACCCCTGGTTCTCTTGTCAAGTGCTCCCGCTACCAACCTGGACATTTTGATCCACTACAGGTGATGTAGATGTGGACAGTGGTGTGTGACCACATACAGGTGATGTAGATGTGGACACTGGTTGACCACTACAGGTGATGTAGATCTGTTTGACCACTACAGGTGATGTAGATGTGACACTGGTTGACCACTACAGGTGATGTAGATGTGACACTGGTTTGACCACTACAGGTGATGTAGATGTGGACACTGCTTGACCACTACAGGTGATGTAGATGTGACACTGGTTGACCACTACAGGTGATGTAGATGTGGACACTGCTTGACCACTACAGGTGATGTGTGATGTGGACACTGGTGGACCACTACAGGTGATTGTAGATGGTGGACCATGGTGGACCACTACAGGTGATGTAGATGTGGAACTGCTTGACCACTACAGGTGATGTAGATGGTGGACACTGCTTGACCACTACAGGTGATGTAGATGTGGACACTGCTTGACCACTACAGGTGATGTAGATGTGGACACTGCTTGCGCACTACAGGTATGTAGAGATGAAAATAGGAGATATTTCTCCATAATCAAGCAGCTCACAATCAGAAGAGGCATCATCAAGGCAAAGCAGAACGATACCAAGAGAGAGTGGGCATCATCACCTTATTCACTCCACAATATTGAGTTACAAGTGTGACATATGCTGAGTGATTGCAAATTAGTGATTTAAGAGTTTAAAATTTAAATTAACAGCAATTGCTTCAATGGTCTTCAGTTGAGGAACTGATTCACATTTTTAGGGGGAACATTTTTTTTATAACTTGATATTTTGTGAAACCATGCAAACGACAGTAGAGTTTGATCATTAAAGTAAAAAAAAATTAATAGCTAACTCTTTGTTCAGCATGTCATGCAACTCGGTGTTATTTTTTCTCCTTTGTTATCCTTTGTTTATGTGATTTTGGACACTATGTATCATGATGCTCCTAGGTGGGCCCAAATTGGTTGAAATAAATATTCTAAAAAAAGAAAAAGAAAAAAAAAATTGGGGGGGAAAGTCCTGAATCAGTTCCTTTAATTAATGCATATATGTTTAATATGTAACAGTCTCTCAAAGAATTAGGCAGGTGATCTGGAGTGGAAAAACTTGAAAAGTATAAATTTTCAGATAGTTTTTTGAATTATTTCCCTTTAGACCATTCTTTAACATGGGAGTGGTTATGAAATTTATTCAGTAATTACTTCTTTGAGCAAACAGTGTTGAATTCCAGGTGTTTTCCACCGGAATCTTAAACAGGTACTGGGTACAACAGGATTATGTCTGGTGTGTGCCAATTCCCAGTAGAGGCGGTACGTACTGTTAGGTAGGTTATTGCAAAAGTTCCAAGACATGCAAACCAAATGTTTGATGCCAAATGTAGAGTGCACACGGCTTTAGAGTTTGTTTTTGGATACCCATACCAAGGTCTTATTTATAACCTTTAGATCCCTACTTAAAGCTTAGTACTTCATAAGTCCTTTTATACAATATCCAGTTTGCCAGATTAATAAGATTAAGAATGTACTTAAAACCAGTGGGTTTTCCAAATTCACTCATGTTACAGAGAAACTGAACAGTCGTTTTCTTTCACAAGGTTTTCTTCCAGAAAGCAACACCATTTATTTTCATGGACTGACTTCAGTCTTGACATCAGTTCAGTAGAATCACACCTAGAGTCCAAATTTCTTTTTACACCAATGTATTTCAATTCAATAGAATCAGCAATAAAAATTCAAAATTCCAGTCTACACCAATGTAATACCAATTACAAGTCAGTGTACCTCCATTTTTTTTTTTTTTATTATATATATATATATATATATATACTATACAGCCACTTTAGAATTACGAACTTGTGTCACCCAGCAAGCCGCCTTCAGGAAACCTATTTTCTGATGCATACTTTCACTAAATGTAACCAGAAAGCTGATAGGTCATCCTGGGTCCCACTGTAGGCTTATCTGTCCACTGCAGGATCCATCTCTGAACTTGTGACCTCAAATTAAATAGTGCCTTGGACATTCCTCCACTAGCATAATGATTATAAATACAGTTGAACCTCGTTATCTCAAACTCGATGGGACAAAAAAAAAAGTTTGAGATATCCATGGATTCGAGATATCAAGGGTAAAAAATACTTAGAAAATAGGTGGCTGGGATCGACCTCCAAATCAGTTCGACATAGCCATGGTATTCAAGATATCAGTGTTCGAAATACTGAAGTTCAACTGTAAGCAAAGGGCAGAGTACTCAATAGCGCAGAGTAATTACTGCAGGGCAGAGCTTGATCCAGGTTTGAAAGAAAACAAGAACACCCCTCATTTTGTTGGCTTTATAGATTTTGTCACCATAACTTCATCACACAAACATAACAGATTGTAACAAGAAATAGTTGATCAGGGTTCCTCTCTTCACACTGAGCGGAATGCTTTCAATGAATCAGCAAGAAAGTTTTGTTTGATTCTTGTTGATTCAATCAGATTGTTTTATAAAAAAGATATCACTGCTCTCATTATAGTGGGTGAAAATCAGAATGACATAAATCTCCAAAAAGAAAAAAAAAATTGTTTAGTGTTAGCGTATTGTCCAAATCTACAACTTAAAAAACTGTTGTATATTTGAACTGCCTCATGAAACATGGGGAAATCACTAGTTGTAAACAATTGTTTTGGGTTTTTTCACTGAATGCGTCATTCTGATTTTCATCACCTATAGATATATATATATATAGACACACAGTTACATGAATGGCATAAAATGTATTGAAAAAAAAAACAACCAACATATAATAAATAAATAACACTGACACAAAACTGTGTGTTGAAATGTTGTACACAAATATTGGATTTTCATTTTGACAAGTCATCCCTGCTTGTTTTATATCAAATACTGTTAATTTCCCTTTTCTATCTAAAGACTATCTACAGTCTGTTTTGTAAGTACTGGACATATCTAGACATCGAAGACTCTCAAAAGACAATGTAAAATTCTAACCTAAAATGTATATTGCACAAAGATTATCACAATATCTGATCATGGAAGATGCTTAAAACTGATGCAGTCCTTGGTCCTATTGCTATATAATCTACTGATACCTAGTAACTACAGCTGTTTAGTACATATAACTTTATGGACTCTGAAATCCGTCATTTAATCAATTAATCCTTCCTTAAAGTCAGCGAAAAATAAACCACAGAAGAACCATTAACTAAAAGACAGGAGCTAAATGTCTATCCTCAGATTTACGTGCCAATTCACACGCTCTTGAGTCTTCTAGGGACGGCAACTTCTCGTCTCTTCCCATCAAAGCTAGACTTTCCTAACGAACTAAACTAATTTTCCCGATGTCTTTCTAAATAGCTAGTTTGTAGACTAGATATTTGGTGAACCACATTTACAAGAATCTCTCTCTATATATACATTGTACCTCAACTTATGACAAAACACCTGTATTTTATCCTACAAAATCAAAGGAATTTGTGTATACTTCAATTTGAATGTAAAAAAAGGATTTCATTTTTTAAAATATATAATCTACACAACTGCATTCCCCATTCTTGACCATATAAAAAAATTTCTTCAGTACATGTGATTTGATAACTATTGCAAGACTTGTAAATGTGGACCAGTCTCACTTAACCTACTAAATTCGTATTAAAACAAAAACAGAAAGTACATCTATATTGGCATAACAAAATCTAGAACAGTCCCAAGGACCAGTACCCCTCGCAAGACACATTGGATGATAGGGTAATTTAATAGTGATTTTGTGCTCATTGAAGAAAAAATGGTTTTAAGGACGCTGACAAAAAAACCCACCCTAATGCCCCCTCAATTCTGGAATACAATATCCATAAACTTTCTCAAATGTTCAAAATCTCAATCAAAATACCAGGTACATAACTTCATTATTCATATAAGATGGATGCAAAGTAAATTTAAGTTTTAATCAAATCTATTCATTCATGTTAAAATTATACTCTGGACAAATTATGTCTATGGACAGTCAACAGACAGATGGACAAAGCGGTTCCAGCATACCCACCTATAACCTTCGTTAGCAGGTGGAATATAAAAAAACCCAACATAGTTTGCTCAAGTATAAATGCATACAATATGCTCTTTACAATTTTATCACTAAAATATTATTTCATGTTATATTTTTTGTAGACAAATAATCGTATATGAACTGGTATAATTAACATATTTCACTTTTTTAGAATTTATCTTATTACAATATAAATTGTACCCTGTCTAAAATATAGGCGAGGTCTATCCTTATACATGTCGAATCAGTAAGTATACAATTGGTCTGCAAGATAATAGTGTATCACATGATCTACATGAATCACATGACCTATACATATCATGTGATCTATCATGTGACCTACCATAGAACACTGGACGGATGCACAATCAATGCTTGACATACATAAAATGTACGGAGACCGGATTGAGCATAATATTTAACAAAATGTCTCGCGTACAATGACTATAAAAAGGGAATTCTAAATGCAAATAGAATGTGCTTATACTTAAATGCATTCAATAAAAATTGTTAA
Organism: Ostrea lurida; assembly: GCA_903981925.1. Lineage (NCBI taxonomy): Eukaryota > Metazoa > Mollusca > Bivalvia > Ostreida > Ostreidae > Ostrea > Ostrea lurida. The sequence goes on from CAJDSM010014670.1 coordinate 12,908, forward strand.
AAAACAAATACACATGTTGCACATAAAACAGTACATTTTGGACGTAAAGACTGCATGCATTGGTCTACTAAATACTGATCGTAAGGACCGACACATTTGCACTGTAAGTACTGTAAATCATAATACTGGTCAAGTGACTTATTATGCTCTTGAGAAAAAAAATATCTGGCTGAAATCTTTCGTAATAAAACTTTCAAAAACTGTTATGGACATGCATAGTGAACAATTTTAAAAATGCAATGGACGGATGCTTTTGAGTAAACTCTGTGAAAATGCCACACAACAATGGCAATGTACAGTTCAATAATTATAAACTGACAACAAGTTGATTTGTCCCTAAATATCTGTAAAAATGTCCATGTAACATGCTTATATGTATATAATGTGTATCAGACAAAAATATATAAATGGTACAAGCCTCAGTATGCAAGCCTAATTTTCTGCCATTAATATTTCAATGTTCATCTCAAGAGCAGACAATAACACAGGAAATCTTGTCACTTCGGTGAGAGGGGGGATCATTTCCCGATGGGTGGCAAGAATTTGGAGTCCTCGGTGGAGTGGTGGTCAGCCTTGGGGTGGTAGGGGGCGTGACCTCCAGCCAGGTTCTTGACCTCCTCGGTGACCACTGTGTGGCTGTCCTCCTTTCTAGCACTGCCCTTGTTGCTCTTGGCGCTGGGAGCTGTGAAATAATGGGGTCCTGTTGGAGATTAGTTGTTAAGACAGACTACAGTAAAAGCAGGACAGGTGCACAAAACGAGGCAAACACAAACAAACACACAGAGCAAGAGACACACAGAGCATGCACTGGTAGTCATCACAAATTCGTGCAGGACTTGGACGCCATCTACTGGAATTTCTTGATCGATCATTGTTTTGTTTTATCCAATAGCTGGCAGGAAATCTGTGTATTAACATGCAAAGCCATCAACAAAAAAGTGCACATAGCTTACAGAACATTTACAATTATCACAGTATCATACACAAAATCCTGACTATTTACTGATTATCAGAATACATGTAAACAAATATGATCTCTATTTATCTAGGTTTAAGTTTGCTAACTGAATCACTTCAATGCAGGTCTTTGATTGTGCCACTTCTGTAGATATGTAGGTCCAGCACTCCAGGTGAAAGTGCTATCAAATTAAACAAGTGCTTCACGTGTTTCAAATATTGTGATGAAATCTGCCTCAATCTTATATTCAGATACACAGAAAAAAAAAAATGCTGTCATTTCTGTCAAGTATTTTAATTCTTAAATCTTTTCTTTTTGCCTGAATTAAGGAAAAAAAATTACAAATAAATTCATAAAGAACAGGAGACATGGAGACCAGAAAGAGAAACAGAAGAGTGTTGATATAACAGTCCAACCCAATCAGATAGGAGGTGATTTCATGTAGAAAACAACAGGGTATGTTAGTTTTTAAAAGGAATGATGTCACAAATTAATCATTTTTCTCTTTTAAAAAAAAATGTAATGCCAATGTCCTCCAAAAGTGATAATTAAACTACTAGTAGAAAAAGCAAATTATAACATTTTAATTCTAGCAGATTTCTGCGTCCAGTTTCATGCATCATTCTAGGAATCCCAAAGGAGAGATTATAAATTTAGTTGTCGGCAGTGAAGAAGTTTTTCTAACGTGCTAGATTAGGTATTAGAAACAAGGTTAACAAGTCATTGTCTTTTTCTTACTTTTCTTTGAAATGAGGTACCGGTTTCCTTAAAATAACTTTATATAGGTCACATGTGTGGTTGTATTTCCTGCAGGTTTAAAATAAAACAGATTGTTTTACTAAGGCAGCTGTCAAACATGCTCAGATTTCTATCTCCATGTAGATAACTATTCATTCTCTGTGATTTTACAAAAATTTGGCCTCTGATTCAAGGTTTTTTTTATTTCTATACAATTTAACAGTACTAAAACTTCAGAATTTCTTTCATAGAACGTATTAAAATAAATATGCCTTTTGATAAAATACATTTTCCTCGTATCAGGAATTCATCACTACTGTAAAGGGGGAAATATTCGCAGGGTTTTTATTTTCGCTATCTTTGCAAGGCTTGGGAAATATTACATTCGGAAACTCATTTCGTGATAATATTAACGATCGCGAAAATAAAACCATCGCAAAGTGCTATTCAATGTATTTGAGTGTATGATTCTAATTCAGTATATGTATTATGCGCGAAAATTAAACCATCGCTAAATACCGAAAGATAAAATTCGCGAAATTTTAGCCCCGCGAAATTAAAGCCCTTTACAGTATTCAAGTGGTGATCAGGAATTCGGGACTTTTGGTGACACGTGTGAATGTGACACTGTCCACACAATAAAATTTGCACATCAACACGAGTGACTTCTAGCTCTGAACATTGTGAGGCCCTGTAAGCATCTGCTGCTACATGACAGTAACGTGCTCTGAACATTGTGAGGCCTTATAAGCATCTGCTGGTACATGACAGTAACGTGTGCTGGACCTAGATCCCCTACAGTTAACAGTCAGGGAACACGGTGTCCGTGAAAGAACTCGGGGCTGAAATACAAGTGAGGGTTACATGATGACACACCCACAAGACAGCGATAGGTACCTCTAGCACTGTGCTCCTCGTGATTATGCTCGGCTGAGGCCCCCACCGGGGGCACGCGTTTGGCACTCTGTTTTCTCTCCTTGAGATTCACCTTCCACTCTTCACTTTTTTGTCGTTCTGTGGTATTTTTGAAGAAATCAAAATAAGTTAACAAAAAGGCAACTACATAATGATAGATTGACTTCATATAGGGCAAACTATTCAGAATAAAATTCAAATGTTCGTATGTATTTCTGACGATATTTAAGAATAACAATAAATGAATGAAATTTACTATAAATATTATTTGATATGACTTAATATTTCCAGGACCATGATGGCTTCACCCCCATTTCATTCTATCTCGTCTAGAACGTGTACCTTTGCCTGGGACCTGTGCTGGCACTTTGTACGGGTCGGTAGGTTTGTAAGTTTCGCTGCTCTGCTGGTCAGACACGGCAGGGGACGGGCGGTGGGAGGCCTTTTGTTGGGATCGGTTTGAATCCCTAGCCTTACGGTTCACCAGACCTTCTTTGATCCAGTCATGCTGCAGGGCCTCCTCTGGCGTCATCCGAATGTTAGGGTCCCACCTAACAACCAACGGCAAAATCACTGTAACTATATACCCGTCACATATAGTCCCGAAATGTTAAGGGTCCCACCTAACAACACATAAAATCAACTGTACATATACCCGTACATATTGCCCGATGTTAGGTCCCACCTAACACCACACAAAATCACTGGTACAAAGTATAGTCCTTGACGAATATATCCCGAATGTGTTAGGGTCCGCCTAGACAACCACACAAAATCACTGTATCATATACCCGTACATATCCGAAATGGTTTATGTGTCCCACCTAACAACCAACAAATGCAACTTGTACATAATCCCCGTAACCATGATACCCGAATGTTAGGCGTCCCACCTAACACACTCACACAAAAATCACTGTAGCAATACCGTACATTGATACCTCGAGATGTTATTGGTCTCCACCTAACACGCACATAAAATCACTGTACATTATTACCCGTACATTACCGAATGTTCAGGTCCCAAACCTAACAACCACACAAAACAACTAGTACATATACCGTACAATATACCCCGAATGTTAGGGCCCACGCTAACAACCACACAAAATTCACTGTACATATCCCGTACATGATTACCCGAATGTTCAGGGTCCACCTAACAACCACACAAAATCACTGTACATTCCCCTACATATATCCCGAATGTATAGGTCCCACCTATCAAACCACACAGAATCACTGTACATTAACCGACATCATTACCCCCGAGAAGTTTATGGTCCCTAACAACCACACAAATCACTGACATAAGCCCGATACATATTACCAATGTTAGGGTCCACTGAACAACGCACATTAAAATCACTTGTATCATATACGCCGTACATATAGGCCCGAATGTTAGGCGTCCCACTCTAAAAAACCACTTACAATCATGTACACTAAGCCCGTACATATACGAATGTTTAGGGTCCCAACCGGTACAAACACACAATACAAATCACTGTACATAACCCGTTCAATATAACCCGATTGTTAGGGTTCCATAAACAACCACTACAAAATCACTTGACATATACCCGTACATATATCCTCGAACGTTAGGCGGTCTCTCAGCCTATTACACCACATAAAATCTACTGCTTCATATAGCCCCTACATCATATCCCGAAGTTGAGGGTCCCACCTAAGCAAGCCGACACAGCAATCACTGTATATATGACCTCGTACAATAACCCATAATGTAGGTCCACGCTAACAACCTCACAACAAAATCACTGTAGCAATATCCACGTACATGAACCGAATATGTTAGGGTCCACCTCAACAACCACATAAAATTCACTGTACAGATACCCGTACATATACCAATGTAGGGGTCTCCACCTAACAACCACACAATATCACTGTACCATAATCCCGACATATACCTCCTCGAATGTTTAGGGTCTCACCAACAACCACCAGAATCATTCAAAATCACTGGTACATTATACTCCTGTGACATATACCCCCGATATGTTAGGTCACTTAACAACCACACAAAATCATGTAGCAATTACCCGTGACACATAGCACGAGTTAGGTCCCACCTAACAACCACAAAATCCACGTACATGATTACCGTACATATACCCGAATGTTAGGCGTCCCATAACAACTCACACAAAACACTGTACATCATACCCGCTACATAGACCCATGTTAGGGTCCCACCTAAACTCCACAAAATCACTGTACATATACCTGTACAGTATACCCGAAGGTTTAGGTCCCACCTATACATACCACATCAACTCACGACAAAACTCACTGTACATAGTATCCCGACATATCCCCGACATGTTAGGGTCCCACCTAACAACCACAAAAAATCACTGTACATACTCATACATACACTACTATAAATGGTACCGGTACATGGTACTTCNTCATACATACATTACTATAAATGGTACCGGTACATGGTACTTCAAACAACACTTCAAATATGGTTACACTTTCAGCACCTCTAATTTAGACCTTCATTACTTTCAAGTGCTTATCATTACGTTTGATCAATCCATTTCACTACAAATCTAAGAAAACTAATACACAATTTTCAAAAATCCCAACTTTCATTGCTTTTACGTTCAAGTTGTTCTATTCTGTTTTTCCTGCGTCAGACTTAAGGAATACTTACTCTAGACACCGCCTTATGAAGTCTAGGAAGTTTGCATCGCACGTTTTGACAGCCTGCTGGAGGTCTTTAGACCCCACCCTCCTCTTCTTTCCTTTACTATTAGTTATACATCGGGGGTTGCCTTTAGAATCTGGTTAGAAAAAAATTTCAGCAATTTTTATGATGCGTACCAGAAAAGGATAAAATTCATGGCTGGACCAGAATTGGTGAATTTCAACAATTGTTGAACCCTGGGCCCCTGCATTTCTAATCAGGAGTTCTAACCACTGAGCTATCCATGCTAGATATAAATAAAGTTAACAGTTAAACCTCATCTTGAACTTGATGGGAGCTAATAAGATAAAACCCCGAGATATCTGTGGTGATATACTTAGAGAAGCAGAGGTTAGGACTTCCAAATCACTTTAACATTGCCACGGTATTCAAGATATCCGTGTTTGAGATAACCAAAGTTCAGCTGTAGTTGTAAATGGCTTAGACTATACTTACAAAACAACAGCAATGAGACCTACCGAAGAAGAGTCTGCGCCTGGTGGCCTGGTCCAGCACATTCCCACTAGGGAGCCCCAAGACTTCCATAATACAGGCCAGCTGCTCCACCTCATTCTCCCCAGGAAACAGGGGGTACCCCGTGTACAGCTCCGCCAGGATACACCCAAAGCTCCACATGTCAATGGGCATGGAGTAGGGTAATCCTAGAATCACCTCAGGGGACCGGTAAAATCGACTCTGGATGTACGTGTACACTGAAATAAAATGTGCATTACGTAAACATTAATTCACTGCATTACGACTTTGATAGGTGTGGAGAGGGGTAATCCTAGGATCACCTCGACCAGTAAAATCGACTCTGGATGTACGTGTACACTGAAATAAAACGTGCATTACGTAAACATTAATTCACTGTGACACGACATTGACAGGCGTGGAGAGGGGTAATCTTAGAATCACCTCAGATGACTAGTATCCTGTGAACATTAAATCATTGAGAACGGTATCGTGTAAATATCAAATCACTGCAATTGCACAGTTCTCAATGTTATCTACAAAACTGTCATTTCGTTAAGTGTGGCCATCACAATTGATACTCTAGATAATCTTACCTCTTTGATGCTCATAGCAGCTGGATCCAAAATCTATAACTTTAATTGAACTTTGACCTCGTTGTCGTAGTAATATGTTTTCCTACAAATCAATAAAAAATCTATACAAATGCTTTCTTGTTTCTGTTTATTATTTCTCTTATTGTTTATTCATATTTCAAAGCATGATTACTGATTATTGAATATTTGATTGCTTATAAAATACGTACTGGCTTTAAATCACAGTGAATGATCCGCTCTCGGTGCAACATTTTAAGGCATTGCAGGAGAGAGAAGGCAAATCGACGAATTAAAGCTATGCTGAATCCCTGAAAATTGTTCTTCTTGATTAACTCGTATAGGTTCATCCTGGAAAGAAAAGGAATCCCAACATTCATAATTCATTCCTTTAATCTGACTCAGTACATAAAAAAAACATCTGAACAAAAGTGGGATCAATATATCGATGCACTCGCTTGTTTGACACGGGGTACATTTATTTAGCCATATCCTTAATTAAAGAGTGTTCTATGGCCACTCAGTGAATATGATCATATAATGATAGGAAATTTCATTTCTTCCAGCAATAAATCAATGTCATATCATTTTCATGAATTAAATGTACGTACATTTTTTGTATTGGTATAATTTCTGAATACAAAATAATGCAACGCAGCCATACAAGTCAGCCATACACCCTCTCTATGCTGCCATGTTCTCCTACCCCATGAGCTCGAATGTGATACCTACCCCATGAGCTCGAAGTTGATACCTACCCCATTAGCTCGAATGTGATACCTACCCATGAGCTCGAATGTGATTACCTACCCCACGAGTTCGATGTTTCTACCTACCCCATGAGCTCGAATGTGATACCTACCCCAACGAGCTCGAATGTGATACTACCCCAGACTCAAATGTGATACCCACCCCATGAGCCTCGAATGTGATACCTACCCATGAGCCGATTGTGATACCTACCCATGAGCTCGAATGTGATACCTATCCCATGAGCTCGAATGTGAATACCACCATTGAGCTCGATTGTGATACCTACCCCATGAGCTCGAATGTGATACACTTACCCCATGAGCTCAATTGTGATACCTACCCATGAGCTCGAATGTGATGACATACCCCATCGAGCCCTGAATGTGATACCTACCCCAATGAGCTCGAATGTGATGCAGAGATGATTTCGGAAGTAGAAATATTCCCCCATGTGGATGATATTAAACTGGTTGTCTTTGTCTCGCCGTCGAAGAGCATCGAGAATTTTTACCTCCACCAGTGCCTGATGGTGAAATCTGGTGAAAAAAGTCACTTTTAATAGATGAGTACTCAAATTGTCAACAAATTCAACAAGGAATTTACTTTGTATAAAATTTCACAAATTTCATTTAAATATTAAATTCAAACTATTAAATCATTCAGAATATACATGTACCAAATACGACATGAGTACACAAAGGCATGAACAAGTTGTGAGAGCCTCTCTTATGTTTTGACTGTAAGGTGCATAGTGTATATAACTGTTTTACCTTTTCTTATTTCTGATAATTTTGACGGCTACCATCTGATCTGTCTTGTGGTCATAGCACTTGACCACTTGACCAAACGACCCTTTACCCAGCACTTCAAGAATTTCATATCGATACACCATGTGGTCGTGCATGACCTAGAAAATAATCAGTGCAAAATGGCAAATCGCTGGAGGGTGCAAGACATGCTAGCCTTATCCAAAGGGTAAAAGCAAGGCATAAATGCAGAAATTCATAATAAATGTAAATATATTTTCAGATAAGAAAAGCTATATGTTAAGAAAAACAAAAGCAATTATTTTAAAATTCTGACTTATAATTCTACCTTTCATGAGATAAAACTGAAGTAATATTAGCAAACATTTTTATAATGAGTGCTTGCGCTAACTAATATTCTTATATCCAATGGTATAAAATCTTGAATTCATGCTCTGATACGATGAACTCCCAATGAATCAAAATTCTCAACCACAAGGCCCCCATAACCAGATTTTATTGTAGTTTTATATAAATCATAAGATGTTTTATACTTTGATAATCATGTGTATTAGTTACAGGTGTCTAAATGAAATTAAACTAGTATTGTATTTGAAATATTCCTACTCTTCATTAATTTCCATGTAACCCAAGATTATCTTGTATTTTGCCATTACACTACACGTTCATTACAGCTTAAATTCTTTGTACNGTATTTGAAATATTCCTACTCTTCATTAATTGCCATGTAACCCATGGTTATCTTGTATGTTGCCATTACACTACACATTCATTACAGCTTAAATTCATTGTAGGATGGACTGTGGCTACAAAAAACCAGGTATCATTGCAAACCAGCTATGGTTTGATTAACTTGTTTATAATTCATGAAGAAAGAAACTACAGCATAAAAATCCACTAATACAAAATTACATAACAAGTGTGTTATAATTCAAACAAGTGCAAAGCTAAAAATAGGAATTTATTCTATTTTGGTTTCAAAAGGAGTTTAACTTTTCTAAAATCTAAGCCAAGCCCTATAGAGTGCATCTTTTAAGCAATATTGCTGGCAAAACTAATCCACTCTAAATCAATTTTTTTTTTACCTCTTCTTATTACGAACAATTTTAATAGCAACTTCCTCATCACGTTTGTAGTCAAGGACTTTGACCACTTGGCCAAATGAGCCTTTCCCTATCACCTCCAAAATTTCATAGCGGAATGCAATTTGGTCTCCTATAATCTAGAATATTTGCATAAATTCAAATCAATTGAAATATTTGGCTGTGAGCACCATATGCCTGGAAAATTTCACCCTTTTTCCCCCTCCTTATAATACTACATCCATGCATAGATAGAGAGCAACTGACAAGACAAGTAATTTTTTAACATATATAACCTTAACCTCTGACAAGAAATATCTAGTAACATGCAAAATTAATAAACCATGTATTAGCAGAGTCAAACAAGAAATATATCTACAGTTGTCAAAAATAAGGCTGGGTGAAAGTTTCCGGCATGCAATATCTTTTTTTTTTGGTTGGGGGTAAAAATTGAGGACTTTGTACTGACCTTGATGTAAGATCCATTTTCGTCATCGTATCCATTGTTTTGGGCTCCACCGGGAACACCTTCGATCTTTTTGGCTTCAAGGCCGAGGAACCAGATTTCTGGGTAATCAAGGATCTCAGTTTGTTCAAAAGCTGTCAATTTACTTCTAAACTGCTTCAGAGCCTCTGAAATTACACCAATCAGTCTTCATAAAACATTGACAACAATTAACAACCCAGATTCATTTGTTTTTGTTCTTTTCCTATTGCTTAGTACTGTAAAGGGCTTTAATTTTGTGCGGCTAAAGTTTCACGATTTTAATCGTTCGGTATTTCGCGATGGTTTAAATTTCGCGGATAGACCCATTCCAATAGATAAACTCATACCCCAATTACTTTAAACAGCACATTGCAATGGTTTTATTTTCGTGTTCGCTCTNTTAAACAGCACATTGCAATGGTTTTATTTTCACGTTCGCTCTTGCAATCGCGACTATAGCGAAAANCAATCGCGAATATAGCGAAAATAAAATCCACTCGAATATTTCCCCCTTTACAGTACTCTTTGCTAAAACCTGTTCCCATCTCCTCACCTCCCGGAGTCATTGGCAGCTTGTTCCCATACGCATCCCTTTTTGTCCGGTCAGGAGTACCTGTGTTGATTGTGGAGTAGGAACTTTGACGGGTGTACGATTCGCTTTTCTTGTTGAGCTGGGGGAGCGTGCTCGAGTCGTTCTCATGGTGTTGCTTCTGGTGAGCGTTCTTGAGATCGTTCTGGTGGCCTAGCTGAGGGAGTGTTGTTGTGGGAGCTACAGCAGCCACCAGCTTACCACCCTGTAGAACAAGGCTCACAATTAATTCTTGTTTATGTTGACCGTGCATGAGAGTTCTGTTGTGCGTTTGACTGCATTGCAGATTATCATAGTGTTGCAACCATTTTAGAGAAGTATCTGTCTGACACTGATTTGTTGTTCTAGCTAATGAATAAGGGTATTCAGGCTTTTGAAATGAAAATAATAAATCCTTATGATATAGAATTAAAATCTATAAGAATAAAATTGATTCTCTTTTGTTCACAAAACTGAATGCCACAGACCAGTCGGCACGTTTAATGACTTGTTCAAATGTTATCCATTACTCTGTTTAGATTTGTTCCAGTTGCCTTATATTTCACGACTTGTGTTTGATCCCCGGACTA
>CAJDSM010014672.1:8585-24919 GCA_903981925.1 Ostrea lurida
CAAAAACCCTTCAATTAGGTAATAAAACAGATTCAAATGATATCTAACACTGTTACTATAAAAATTATATCTAATATAACATTCAATATACTTTCACTTTAAAGTTAGTAATTTCATTATTATATTGGCCGGGAAATAAGTATTGTCCCTCATTCTCCATAGGTTGAAATTTTATTGCGAATCGCCAATTTCAATTTAAGTATAATATTAATGATAATAAAATTCAGAATTCTAAACAACACCAGCTGGATAGTTACATGTACATATATAAGTAGATTAATTTTATAACTTTGAAATTACTAGATAAATTTTGCACTGAAGTCGAAATTCATGCATCGTATTTATTTAAATTTTCGCATCTACATACTAATTATATTCTGAAACCACTCTGTTAAATTTGTGTTAATCAAAAATTGTAATTGATGTGAAGATACAGTCAAAGGACCACGCGGACGGTTCTGAATAAACAAGTTTTAATTTGACGCGATTTTCTCCAAACTGTTGGTGTTAAGAACATTAAGGTATTAAGAAAAGAGGCTGTTTTGATTTTCTCTATTGTGATGCAATGATCCAGAGCTTGATCGGGCTTCGTTTGTTTCTTTTTGGGCAGGTTTTGATCTTTAATTGTTTGAATGATATTGAAAAGCTTTCTTTTGACAGATGGCTATTTAAATTGCTTAATGCTTTTCCACAAGATTTTGTTAACAGCACTTTTTAAAATTGAAGCAAAGTCAAATATCAATCGGGTACAGAATAAATAAAAATATTAATTCGACTGATTTGCCATGCAATTCTTTTTCTACAACATTGAAAAAGACAAACGTTAGGCAGTGCCAAAAATTACCATAAGTCAACACAGAAAACAGAAAATATATTATCAACACTTTAGACAAATTCAACGGTAATTGAAATATAACCCACTGCATTTGATAATGCAATACAGTACTTAAATCAGTATTTATCATGCAAAATGAAATGTTTGCTTTCCATATACTTAAAGTCTTCGTTGCTTGAATCAAGAATAGAGCAAATACATGCCAACACGTGAACATTTCTGATTTGATCAACATACTCAAATTGTCATTGCATCATCGTTATCGTTCAAGCGACCAATGTAATCGTTTCTAAGAATAGGAGTACTACCAGCCACGAGGCAATTTTCACTTGCACTGAGCCCTCTAGATATGAGGAAACTCCTGGACTTATCCTTGGATCGACTTTGTGACAATGTCCGAACATCAGCTGCGGTCTCTGTATATTGTGGTTTGCTTTTCTGTAGAATGTCTTGAAACCACTTGGATTTTGTCGGTAGGTGGTGCGAATGATAGCGTTGACAAAAAGGACGGTTATCTTTTTCTTCAGTAAGTCCTGGGATTTCCTTCGGAACTGTGGTGTATCCCAAGGGTGTTCGAATGTGACTTTGAGCCATTCGAAATTCTCTGACCTTTTCCCTTGTATCCTGGAGTGGGTTTTCTCCCATGTATGGCAGTTTTCTATGGATTCGCCTCAATTCTTTGTATACTTTGTCCTTTTCTTTTCTACAAAATTTCTCTGCTTGGAGTTTGTACTTTGTTATCAACTTTTCCTGTACCTTTAGCTGAAATTCTAACACTGCATTCACAACTCTGGTCTTTTCTATAGTGTCAGCGTCGAGTTTACTGTATATATCTGGAATACACCCGTTACTCATAGGTGGCGCTTCCAAGAGGGTATCGACATTCAGACTGTCCAGAAAAGCGTCTGTTGCCATCGTGAAGTTGGGCAATAAAAGTTAATTAGCACTAATGAAACGGCAATAAAAATGCAACAAAATGCCACGAGTCGAGAAAAAATTTCCTTCTCGATACGAAATATTAATGACAAACGACTCCGACAAATTGATTTGCAGTTGAACGGCCCAGTGCCGTATCGTCAGCTAGTGTACTTCTTTTCCATATTATATATCAATAACCTAAGGAAAAAGAATCACAAAAGATCCCAGCGTAAATTCTCTCCTCGCGTTTGGGATTTTCCTTTTTATTATTTTGGAATGATTGCTGTTGGCAAGGTAAAATCATTTCTTCATACTAACTGTATTGTTGAAGTCATCGACCATACTCAATCACAAGACGTTGGTACATGTATGTAAGAGTCCAAGATATGAGAAATAATTATACCTTCTTTTGGAGTTTGGTGAACAATCGCCAATCGCTTCGGAACGCTCCTTTTCATCTCAATGAAGGCATGATTCCAAAGTCACATGGATAAACCCTTCATCAAAATTGCAATGAAAACTTTAACGCTATTTAAAAACTATAAAAAAGGAATAATAACAATGACACCGGAATGAAATAGAAATAGAGTGCCCTGGAACAATGCACTTGCGATGATTGTTAAAGTGCAAATATAAAATTCGAAATCAAATATTTTAATGCGTTGTCCAATTCAAATCCGATTGTCTTCAGAAATATCAAAAACGATGACGTCCGAAACGGAAAAAAGAACACTTCTTAGGCAATCCAAGCTTCCTAATATTTTATCAACCGAAAATGTTCAAGAGAGGCTTGAATACATGCCCCCTTTTCCTTTAATAATCCCTTGCACGAAGTCGTATCCTATACACCCGCAGCTTCAATGCACATGTCCTTGTTTGCCACAGGTATTAAATACTCTTCGCCGAGTACTTGTTTTTGCATTTAGACAAGAATTTACAACCACTTATATTCTTAATGCTCGTACGATATCCACCGTCGCCGGGTGGCCAACCACCTTTCGATTTTTATCGACACTGGTCCCAAGCTGCATATTATCAAAAATTATAGAACAGCGGTATAAGCGTGTCTATGAGGTACAGCGAACATAATGTATCTACTGTATTGATTTTATTCAGGGGGCGTGTCCTATGTGACTTGCTTGTATGGCGATTTGGTTGCGAAGGCATTTCAGTTAATTTTTTGTTTTCGACGGAGAATTGATGGCGAAGATTTCAATTGTTCGGAGTGATTGAAGAGAGCAGTTTTGATGATTATATATACATGCCCCTTAGTCTAATATGATGGTCTGGTTTTCGTATTTTCATATCTTTAAAAGGGGGTGTATCGTTCTGTGAAAATAAATTCAGGCTTTGGTTTGCATTTTAGTTTTGTCAATTATTGAAAGATTCTGATTTGTAAAAGTCAAGTGTAAGTAAAGATTGTAATGATAATAATTTTGTAATAACGTGTGTAACCCATAATGTGATTGTAATTTCTTCTGTTTTCTCGTCCACTCACGCGTTGTTACCTTATAAAATTAGATGTATTGTGTATACACTTGCATTAAATGTATTCTGGTGAGTTGTATAACTTAAGGACAATAAAGAACTGAACTGTAGCAAAAAAGACTTTAATAGTATTTGGTTTGTTAAATGAATTAAATGATTCTCAAATAAATTTGAAGATTTCAAAGTTATGAAAATATATTTTAAAAAAATAATAACGCCCTCAATGCTAATTTGATGTATAGGCACTAATTATTATTACAAATTTAGTTTTCATTGAAAAGGTATGTATTATAAAGATAAGTATGAGACAACCTACGTTGCAATGCATGTATATTCTTTGAAGTTTTACATGTAGTATAAAATGTTTACAAAGGGCGCCGCGAATATTGTAGTCTGAAATTTCCTTTGATTATCACTTGTGGTTATGAATAATGTTGATATTAAAATTGTGCAAATATTTATAGATATCCTGCGTTGTCGAAGTAGTAAGCACCATCATTTTAAACTTCCATCTTGTACACACACACAAATAGCCGAGTGAACTTACCCGTGTTTTGTTCTTTTTGAGACCAGGAGCTGTTCATTTCTTTGAACTTCTGAGGGAATTTGTCTCTCCCTCATTAATCACGATGATCCATTTTAAGGGATCTGGAAATAGATTTTGAGGCTAATTTTCGTTGGAAGTTCACCATATGTCTCTACGTCAAACTTGGAAACCTTTTGAACGCATTTCATCTTCTGTGAGTGGCTCGATTAGATCTTTGTCATAAGAATTAAGATAAATGATCGAGGTGTTTTGGGTCGTTTAGAAGTGTTCTTAAAAGTTTACCTGTATTTTAACTTTTAACCCGGATTGTGGTACTGTTTTAACGAACAAGAACATTGGGATATGTAAATATCAAATTATGGATACCCGCAGTTAGTTGATGCGTCTAAAGAATTTGTAAAGGGCCTCCTAATTTAGTATAAGATTTTCCTTTCACATTTTAATTGATATTTGGAATAAGTCATTTTGAATTTGGGAGAGGAAATTTTATCAAGGACCCCTTGGAGATTGCTCAGGAATAATTGATGTACTTCAAGTTCGTTTACCTGATTTGACAAATACGTGCAGGTTTTAAATTGTCCTTTATAATTAAAACTTCGGTAGCTTTCACTTGTCTGCAGTCCGCGATGGGTAGACGAAATACAAAAGAAACAGATTTTGGAAGAATAAAGGAGATAAATTTTTCATATCAAAGTGTGTTTATTGAAAAGGATAGAAAAATGATGGCCAATTTCATAAGGGCAACGGGGGGATGTGTATGGATATTTGATGGGACTGCCTGATAATGATTACAAATCAATGAGGTTAAATACTTTGTACTTTCATTTTCAAAAATATTGCACATTGCAAGGAGAAGCAATAAGTGATATATAAATGTAACTCCATGATAAAGTGATTTTCATTAAATATTTTTATATGACATGGGTTTAAGTGCATGAGAAATATTATTTTTGCGATTAAAATCCCGGAGGCATTCAATAGACGGTCGTTATACCCCGCATAACAAATAAACAAGACTTCCACACAAGGAGGGATATATTCCCTCGCAACAGTTGGCATATCGTAAGATCACTGCAAAAAGAACACATTTCTATTTTCGTGACCAGGATATGTAATAATTAACCTTGAAAACAGAGCATGTTCTTGCGTTTTAAATTAATTAAATTAGTTACTAGTAAGCATCTTTAAAACTTTAGAATGACTTCCAAAGTTGCCAGCTAATAAAGGAGCACAATTCACATGCCTGATTGGATTTCAATTTTAAGAGTTGGGGGGGGGGGGGGGGGGGGGCACTTGGATCACTAAAAGACTAAGCGTTTGCAAGATAATTTGTCAATAAGGACTCCAGCACTCCTTTTTTTGATATCAACTTCAGAGTACCTGTGCGTAGAATCAGAATGGTTTTTTTTATCAAAGCAATATTTGGATGACTGATCAAAATATACTTAGTATGAATGTTTCGAAAGAGCTGTATATGGTTCTTCATCACGAGGAATAACGGTGTAAAATATTGATGGTGTTGATTTTGAGAAAGTTTTGTTATTTCAAATCTGCAGAAAGTTCTTGGGAATTCTTGAAAATCCATTCAATTGATTTAGACAACTTCTTGTGCATTTTGTGGAACAACGAGCCTGGCGTTCCTCCTTCACAGCAGTTAATATTTTATGAAGATGTGGGCTTGGTAAAACATTTAACTGATCCTGCGGCAGTTATCAAAGGATAGGGCTTGGTAGAACATTTAACTGATTCTGCAGTACAGTACATCTATGCTGGTTAAGATTTTTGTGAAGCTTGGGACCGTTACGATAACTTAAATTCTTTCCTTCCATTAAAATGGATATTAAATGTATTTTAAATTGAAAAGTTATTTTGAAGAATATCTTTTTTTACAGGGACCTTTGAGTATAAGTTGGATTACCATATGCGGAACTAAATCTGAAGTTGCCCATACCCTTTTTCATTGTCTTTTGAAAAACATTTTTAGGGATCATCTTTAAAAATGCAAAATCAAGAGTTACCGCACGTAACAGTCACCTACTTGCATATGTTCAACCAAGGAACAGTGTTGTGAACATATGATAGTACAATAGTACATGTAAATAACAATTTTAGATTGTTGACATTTACATCACCCTCAGTTGATTGATAGTAAATGTAGACAACAGTGACCCAGTATTTTGAGGGCGGGGGGGGGGGGTGGGGGGGCCTGATAAGATTTTGTTTTAATACTAATAGTGCATGTATAGTTGCTAAGATATGAACATTTAACCTAATCAGGGATACTAAATACTGACAACAAATGGAAACATGAAGTGTATTCCAATATTAAGATGGTTACTAAATAGGTCAAAGGTCATCAAAATTGGCACTCGTCATATACCAACATACGAATTTAACAGGGCTGTGTCAAAAGACAAAAGAATTATGGTCCGGACAAAACATATGGCTAACAAATTCTATTATTTGACCTTTACGTAAAACGTCAAGGGTCAACAAAAATAGTACTGACACTCTGTCTTATGGTGTATCCACAAACCAAATTATCAAAGGATAAAAACGTTATGACCCTGACAAACTGTGTATGAAAAGCGAAAGACTTCACAGTAAAACAAATGCCCCCTTCTACGCAAAGGGTATATAATAATGAACCTTACAAAGTAAGACAATGTTGTTACAAGCTTTGCCAACATGAAAAGAGCATGTCCCTCTTACAAGCAGCTTATCTAATTCTTTCATCAATTCTGGCTTATTTAAACACAGACTCGGGGATAAATGGTTCTATTTTTTGTTTAAACGTGTTCAGCCCATCATCGCACGTAATTTTTGATAATTAATTTGATAATTAGATATGATAGAGACGAAGTTCTGTCACGGTCTGTCGCCATGCAGGAGTTCCTCACTGACAAAATCTTCGTAGTTTTTGGTGATCAGGTCTTCCATCAGTCTGTTGGAATTCCCATGGGCAAGAATTGTGCTCCTTTGAATTTAGACTTTATTTATTTTACGACGATTAACAAACAAGTTCGACAGTTTATATTAATGCTTCTCGTCAGCTCAGATATCTACCATTGTCACTGTTACCATATTTTGTTAATCACAAGTATTATAACAGATATAACATTATTGTTTTTCTGAATAAACTATCTAAACTATTGGTGGGAAATGGTCATTGATGTGGGAGGAAAGCGGAGTACCCGGAGGAAACCCACGTGTCTTAGTGGGCGACCACCATACCCTCTCACATACAAACACTGCCGACCACGTGCTCCTTTGTTAGCTGACATGATTTATATTGCTACGGGGCAGAATTTATTCAAAGGCGTCTACAGGAGGAGAAACAAATCTCTAGTTGTGGCATTTAATTCCACATTTAGATATAAGCCGACGTCTTATCTACTAATGATAATCATTTTCATCATTATGTCGACTCGATATAATCCCAGTCAACTCGAAATAAAAGACACCACAGAGTCTTCCATATATGCTTCGTACTTGGATATTTTATTGAACATATACATTAATGGTATACTAACAACTCTATGACAAACGGGATGATCTCAACTTCTCCATCGTCAACATCCCATATTTATATAGCAACATTCCATCATCACCTGCAGATGGTGTATATGTCTTTGCTGATTCAATACGCAAGTGCTTGTTTTGCGTATGGTAAGTTTTTAAATCGAGGTAGGTTACTGATAAATAAGTTGACATTGCAGGGGTTTCAACAGTCACGTTTAAAATTAGCATTTCGCAAATTCTATGGTCGTTATAACGATTCAGTCAGCCAATACAACCTGCCATTGGATCAAATGCTGTCAGTCGTGTTTCATACATATACCAATGTTAGTCCGTTAAATTCTTTGTACACTGATTTTAACTACGGATTATTCCGTTTACCCAAGCAAGAAAAAGGGATCACAGCAGGTATGACCGCTCGATAGGGGATGCTTCCGGGGGATGCTTACTCCTCCTAGGCACCTCACCCCACCTCTGGTATGTCCAGGGGTTCGTGTTTGCTCAATTTTTGATCAGTATTCCGTATAGGAATTGTTAGATTAATCACTACTCGTTATTTTAACATATTTTATTATAAGTAACATACATGTACATATACTAGGATCGGACAGCAGGCTGAGCCTATATAAGCCCTCTCCAAAAGGTACGAGATCACTACAGGTATAGGTTTACATACAAATATTAAAAGGGTATACCGTTAAGACAGGTATGTACATATATAACACTAGGCGGGGCCTGTCGACCGCAGCAATGACAAACCGGGTGTTTTGTAAATCGGGAGGTCGAATGTAACATCATTTTGGCCTGCTTTTGAAGAGGGTGCGCACATCAGTTACAAAGGCTTCAGTTCAAAGATGTAAATAAGAAAAGTCATTAATAAGTACATATAACAACACTTAAAGGGGTGCACTTTCTTTTTATGTTGATTTCGCCAATGTCAGGCTCCACTGATATATCGGTGTTACAGAGCAACGGAAGTCAAGTTTTAACCTTCCTGACACTGTTCCGTTAGTGAACCAACGAAACAGATTTCTATGAGTTACAAAGATACTACTTTATATAGTATTTAGAAAGAACTTTATTCACGAGTATCATTGTCAAATGAGTGTACCCGAGCCTGTCCATTCTTAGAAACCAAAAAAAAAAATGTAATGTTTTAAGTACGATATTAGCCTCTCGGCCCTGTGCGTCAGACAAATGCGCCTCGATCAGTTCTTTCTCTCACAGAATGGACAGTTTTTGACTTGGATGTTGATTACCTCCATTAATAATACGAGATTTGTACCCCGATTATTTATTTATTGACCCCATAATTAACTTACCGACGTAAATCAGTCCACTGACTCGATAACTGATAACCTATTTGTGAATACCCCATCCTGTGGTTGGACATATGACGCGGAGTTTAATAATAAATCAGGAATGTACATTTCTAGGAAGTGAATCTTTGAGATTTTTATATTATCTTTGTGAAAAACATCTTGTGTCCTGAATGACTGAATACCATTAAAGTTAACAAAGTACGATAAGCAGATAAAAATAAACAGAAATATTTACAATATATTAGATTTAAGGGTAAACAGTTTGCTTATATATAAGGAGAGTTCATGCAAATATTTGTAGAACACAAGGTTGTTTCGCTATATATCATAAACTGTGTACACACAGGTACAATAAACTTTGTTTCATAATTTTTAGAAGGAGGTACAATCCATCAAAATATATCAGCAAAGATAAAATATACACCTTGCTAACCTTGGATAAATTACACAACCTCGGCAGAACTTGGGCTCCGGAGACCCGAGTGGGGTCTGAAGCCTTGACCGTCTGGGTATGAATTTTACTGGCCTTGCTGAGGGCTTGAACAGTGGACGCGGACTAGCTTTTGATCATTACTGTAATGTGTTAAAAGTCAGAAGTGGAGTCAAGAATCTCAAAAAGCTTTTCAAGAATCTTGAAAATCTTCTAATCTATTAGTATGGCATATTACACATGTATATTACTGATATTATTGCATGTGGTTCTAATTAACACTAATTATATTATAGCCTGTGAAAGTCAAAGGTGTATTATTATAGCACACGGTATTACAGTAATTCATGTGGCTCTAATAAAAGCAATTCACAGCCCGTTAAGCCAGGAGTGGATCCAAAAATTCCGGAGATCTTCATTGCTTAAAAGAATTGTATTCTCTATATTCACTTTCTGATTGACAATTGCGGATTTTCGATGACCACTTTGTCATTTCACACAAATTCCTGTGTTCTCAAAACTTTTAATCGTCCTTGGATCTCCAGGCTGTTCAAATGTTCGATGTTCAGAGACTGTTTGTAGTCTGGATAGTGTTTTCTCATCAAGCTTTTCTACAAATTACGGCTGTTTTTGTTGTAGAAAAAATAGCCACACAATTTCTGCTTAGTGCGTTAAAGCTTGATCCATTAAAGATATTGGAAATATGAAGTGATTGCATACCAGTATCTTACAATGTATCTATCTGACATGAAATATCATATTTTACCGAATTTTTCTTTTGAAATGAAAATCTGCTGAGTGTGTCCTTTTAATTGATTTGCGGTGTTTTTCCATAGATAAATTATAGACCTACTAGGTCTCATTCAAAAAATTGGAAAAAGAACAAATACTCTCTGGGTTTTGTTTTTTTACCCGATCTTTACTAAAGAAGCTATATTATATTTTTAGCCCATATGTACCTGTAATTTCTAGATATGATCATAAAATGGTTCAAAGCCGAATAAGCCGCATTTTTTCATCCAAATCTTATGAGACTTACAGGAATATAATTATCTTGCAAAAGACCGACCTTCACGAGATTGCCTATTTACAGACATATCACACAACGAATCCTTTAAATACATGTTCTCTTTCAATTAATTGAACAGTTAATTATTCACCACCTCCAATGGTATTGTAAAATCTACGTGAAAGATAGTCCATGTTAACTGTGAGATTGGATTGTGTAGTATGTGAGGCATGCTTCGGTATTCACTTAAGTTGAGAAGCTTACAGAATTCAATTTCTGTCAGTCTGTCAGAGTAGAACAAAAGCTCAAAGAATTTTTAAAGTTTTGCCATTTTGTCGGAATAGATGAGGAGCTCGCGGAATTTAACAAAGTTCTATCAGTGTTTCAAAGCAGAATAGAAGCTTGAATAATTCAGAAGTTGTTATTAAAATATGTGCGTTCTGAAATGGTTTATCGAACTTAATTAATTTCAGTAACACACACGAGGAGGTATAGATACCTGATAGACTATAAGTATTTCATGCATTGCTAGCTACAGTGATTGCCAACATACAATCAAAAATAGGTTACATGCCAGTGTGTGACCATTTCATGCTTCTTAAAGCCTAGTCCCTTCAAGCAGGACGGTTATTTGGACTTCCCAGTGATGAAACCTTCTTCTGAATTGAAATGAAAGATATGATTCGTAAACAAGGATCACAGATGGCGTGTAAAACGTTGTAATATGATTTATATGCGAAAACTTTTATTTATATTCGATAATTTTGATATTCAGTATTTACGTATCTTCCTTTATGTTGATAATCTTGATATAGTCACATGCAGATATTTTGATTTATAATATTCGATGATCTTGATATTTATATATGCGAATTTATTGATTTATATTCGATAATCTTTATGTGTATGCAAATTTTTTTATTTATATTTGATAATCTTGATGTTCATAAGCGAAATTTTGATGTATGTTCGATAATCTAATCCCCACTTACTTTCAAAGTTATTCAATCTTTTCTTGATGAATGTGGTCGTTTTTCTAAAAACATGTAATGTACTATTTACTTTTATCTATATGTTACTTGTACACTCTAAAAACACCATTGGTATTAATGTACATGTGTTTGAATTAATTTGTAAATGTTGTAAAATACTCAAAATGTATGCAATTGTATATCATTGTAATGGGAGAGGGCATCTAAGTTTATGAACTTGTGCCAATCCTTTGGCATTACTGTCAATAAAATATGTTCAATTCATAATCTTAATATTTACATGCATATCTTGATTGAATTATTAAGCTGATTTTGTTATAAATTTATTTCGATAAATTTTGATTTATATAGATCTCATATAAATTATTGTTTTCACTGTATATGGAATGGAAATATCAAAATTATCGAATATAAATCAAGAAGCATGTCATTCAATAATACAACAGGGAAACTGCTCTGGAGTATATGTACACTATATGCATATATGTACCCCTCCCCAAGTGACTCTGTCTATTAATTAAATTTATGATAATTGAAAAAGAAATTAATTTGAATTACAAAACAAAACAAACAAATACCGCCCCAAAAACAACAACAACCACAAACCAAAAAAAAAAAAAAAAAAAAAAAAAACACCAAAAACAAAACAACAACAAAAAAAAAACAAAAGAAAAAAAACCAAAACAACAACCAAAAAAAAAAAAAAAAAAACCCAAACAAACAAAAAAAAAACAAACAAAAAAAAAACATCCCCCCAAAAAAAAAAATCAAAAAAAAAATAAATATCAAATAAAGAAAAACAAAACCAAAAAAATAAATAAAAAAATCAAAAAAAAATAAGCCGTAAAAAAGAAAGATCCGCCCCATGTGATATGGTATACCATAAAATCATACATGATTTTATCGAGTGTCTACGCGCACTTGCTTGTACATAACATTATTATTTGTTCAGCAAATCAGCTACCTTCAAGATATATTTTTATTTGCTATTACTATAACCGAACGTGTGGAAAGACCGGGGTTTGCATTTTGTAAGCCGAATCTAACGCAATGTCTGTCCTTGAACTTTGGTATATGACTGAACATGCTGGCGTATTGGGAATCATCGGGTGTAGGGCGGGGGGGGGGGGGGGAATGGAAAGTCAAATATATGTTGTTGCCCCCCCCCCCCCTTTTGTAGTAAAACTTTTTTTCTGCATCATGACACATTATTAGAAGTCCCCCCTTCAGTTTTCTATTACCTTTCTTTAATTTTCTTGTCGCGTTATTTTATAAGTTGCCCCCCCCCCACCCACCACACACATTTAGTGTGTTCCATTAGCTTTTTTGATTTTGCTTGTCGCATTACTTAGAAGTTTGCCTCCCCCCCTCTCCTCAAAGACAGTCCCTACGCCTATGAAATTATCTACGCCTCATTAAAGGTCATGTCTCAAGGTACATGTATATGATGAAACATCCAAACCGTCGCTACTTTGAATGATCGGCAGTGTGGATTCTGCGTTCGCACCTAAAATTTATCATTAGTTTAGACTCTTTTTAAATAAGCGACAATTGAATTATTGTTGCTTTATATTTGGAGATTTTATGTTTTATTTCGTATCTCGGATCAATACACGCCGTCCGTCGCTGGTTCTAAATTTATGTTTCCGTATCTTGACAATTTCTCCTAAAATACGCCCAAAACGATGAAGATCTCTTGTCTTGTTAAACTTCAGGTGGCACTCTACATTGATGATATAAATAAACAGATGTCCGGTGAACAGTGAATAATACGGTGTCTCCAAATTCGGACCTTGTTATTTAGTAATATAGATGATTCACGTGTTACGTTTAACACGATGTTATCTTCGCCTATGTGTATACAACATGTAGTATATTCAGCTACAGGAAAAGTTTTCTTCTTTTCTAGAGGGGTGAATATTGTTTTGAGTTATTGAATACCAGGCTTTAATATATAATAGAAGGTCCATCAGAGCCAAATGTGGTCTTATTAGAACTTTTATCAGTTTCTGGTTTGGAAAATTATTCACAAAAATTCAAAGATAACGAATGGTTATAAATCTCGTTAATACCAAACAAAATACAAAACAAGAGTTGGGTAAACACGGACCCCTGGATACATTAGAGGTGGGATCAGATGACCAAGAGGAGTAAGCATCCCATGTCGACCGGTCACACCCACTGTAAACCCATTGTCTTGATCAGATAAACGGAATAATCTGTAGTCAATAATCAGTGTATAACGAACGGCTTGTCAATTGCTATGAAACAGGTCAGACAGCATTTTATCCAATGGCAGAACATATTGACACACTGTATAGATCGTTATAATGACCATAGAATTTGCGAAATAATGTCTTTAAACGTGACTTTTTGAAACCCCTGCAACAACAACTTGTGTCTAAGTAGCCTGTCTTGATTCAAAAACTGACCATATATGCAGAACACGCCCTTCCGTGTCAAAACAGTTGAGAGACATACACGCCATATGCAGGTGATGACGGAATGTTGTCACATAGATATGGGAAGTTCACTTTAAAAAAGTTGAGTTGTTAGTTAATGTCTGTGTTCAATCAAATATCCAAGAACAAATCAGATATGGAATACTATGTGATGTCTTTTATTTCTAGTTTGCTTCGATATATCGAATCGAAATATGAATGAAAACTATTATTATTGATAAAACGTCGTCGATATATCAAAATGTCAAATTAAAGGCCACTGCTAGTGATTTCTTCTTCTCATGTAGAATTTTTTAATAAATTTTGCTTCGTAAGAAAATAAAAACAGGGCAGCTGAGAATGGAGCACAATTAGTGTCCATGAATTTTCCAACGGAGTGTTGGTAGAAATGACCATCATGCTCCAGTATTGTGTTGATATCAACTTCAGAATACCCATGCGTAAAATCAGAGTGAAGTATAAAAAGTAATTTTTAAAATGATTGATTGCTAGATATGAATGTTTACTGAATTTGTAATTGGTATTCCAATTTCGTAATAGAAGGACGATTCTAGTAATAGGACAGACATGATTACTTTCTGTTGGAAGCTTAAGGACAAAATAACTTTGAAATAATAGAATGTATGCTCATCAGATATTACTCAAAATACTATTGAAGATAAAGCACATAATCCTGATCTCTTTTAAATAGAAAATATAACTACACTGTATTGGTTAAATATGTTATAAGATGGAAATTATTGTGTAATAGGCCAGGGATAAAAACAAGAGAACATATTCTAACAAACCCTCTGAAGGGTTTACATCATTTGAATTTTTGGCTTTCCTTCAAAATGTAACAAGTATGATGTTATAGATATTTGGCAACATATTGACACACTTTATCAAATCATAACGGTATGGACAAGATCATTGTTACAGAGCAGGTATTGAAGCACTTACAGCTTTGATCCAAAAGAAAGAATCGAGAAATTCATGGAAACAAAAAAGTTCTCGCATCATTATTCACAGTAAATAAACTGTACCAACATTTTCAAATTATCCTTCAATTTGCAATCCTAATGTAAGATCAGACTACATCATTCCAAGCGTATTGTTATTTTGGCACTTCATCATTGGTTCGTTTGATATCACGTGTCAAAGTATAAATCTTTCTAATTATAAACATAAAAAAACTCGAATTGACCTATACTTTCTAATTATAGATTAGGGAAACTTATAACGTGCAACAATGATTGTGATTCTGACGTTTGTTTATTTCAACCAATCAAATTTTCTTTCCGGATCATGTCACCTACTTCTGTGACGTCACAATAAAGACAAGTGGAAATAGGAAGATTCTCTATTCATTATATTTTTTATAGAATTACTTTATCAGTATGAAGAAGCCACAATAAAATTAATACAGCTTACTATTTTTTTTTTGAAATCTCAACATGTTAAAAAAAGAAAACAAAAATGGAATAAAACAGCTTACTATTTTTTTTTAATCTCAACATGTTAAAAAAAGAAAACAAAAATGCAATTTGTGTTCCCTAATTTTGTCAAGATCAATTTGAAAAATAATATAACAAATGTAGCCCTTTCAATCGGTCAATCAATAGATATATCGACTTCACAGAAAAGTATATCGACCGAGCACGAATATGTTTTTCTGTGAAGTCGATATATTTATGGATCGATCTTATGATAGGGATATATTTGTATAATATTGACATTCATATGTCCATTCAATATATCCAAGCGAACTAGAAATAAAGGACACCACAAAGTCTTTCAAGTCTGCTTCGTACTATGTCTTTAATATTTTATTGAACATTGACATTAACGGCAGACTCTCAACTCAACTTTATGACAAACGGAAAGATTTCAGCTTCTCCATCGTCAACTTCCCATATTTATGTAGCAATATTCCATCATCGCCTGCATATGGTGTGTATTCGATAAACAAGAGCTTGTTCTGCGTATGATTTTGAATCGAGGCAGACTATCTACAAACAAGTTGTTGTTGCAGGGGTTTCAACAATCACGTTTAAATGCAGCATTTCGTAAATTATATGGTCTTTATAACAATTTAGTTTGCCAGTATGACCTTCCATTGGGTCAAATGTTGTCTGATGTGTTTCATAGCAATTGTCCAGCCGTTTTTTTATACACTGATTTAACTCCGGATTGCTCCGTTTACCTGATCAAGACAATGGGCTCACGGCGGGTGTGACCGGTCAATAGGGGATGCTTACTCATCCTAGGCACCTGAACCCACCTTTGGCGCGTTTGCCCAACTCTTGTTTGTGTATTCTACTTGCGGCTTACGAGATTGATCACTGTTCGTTATGTTCTGTTGCCTTTACATCATATCGCCCTTATCTTGGCAGGAAACCAATCAGTTTAGGTTCCATTGTCTACACATTTAAGGATTTCAAGCAATTTGGCACGACGCATGTAAATTGGATACCAAATCATTTAGTTGAAGATAACAAATTGTTATCAATTTCATAAATTCTATAAAGAATACAAAATTAAAAACAGGGTAAACATTGACATCTGAAATTGAACGAAGTGGGATAATTTGCCTAGGAGGCAGTAGTGTTAAACATGATCAGGTGCCACAGGAGGAATTAAGTGTAATCACATGAGATAGGTGCCTGGAGAGAGTACATGTAAACTGGATCAGGTCTAGGAGGGTAATGTAACGCATGGGAATCAGAAGCTGCGCCTAGGAGGAAGTAACGTGTAAACATGAGATCAGGTGCGCAGGAGGAGTAAGTGTAACACATGTATATGTGATCAGGTGCCTAGGAGGAGTAAGTGT
>CAJDSM010014678.1:0-19696 GCA_903981925.1 Ostrea lurida
ATTCGATTTCAGTCCTGGCGTCACGTCAAACCGAAGTGTTTAACGGGGTTTTTCGTCCAGTGTCCCATAGTGGAGGGGAGTCACGTGTCTTTCAGACATGGATCCCCTGTCACAGTACGCGTTAGCACAATAAAGAACATTCAATGCTATGAACTTGATCACGAACGCCATTTATTGGTCAAATTGTGACACTCGCAACCAGCTGATCAATGACGTCTCAACAGAGTCCTGGAATGGGACCGAAAACAACATACAAACAATCTAGAACGTGATTTGTTTTCTCAGATTTAATTGTTATAACTTATTTCATACATTCTATTAATTGTTATGCAGCCTCTTTAGCATCTTTATTTACTTGCCTGCACTTCAGCATGTATATTGTTTTGACTTGATTCGCAATCTGTAAAACTTTTGAATGTGAAAGTAGGTCTTAATCTTTTTTAATGCAAAGGATGACTCCCATGAGGAATGTCTATCTGCCTGTTGTTAACACAAGAATCACATTAAATCAATACATCTCCTAATTGTTTTTGATGAATTTACTTTTAGAAGTTTAATATGATAACAGTAGCAGTAGTGTTCAGTTCGTCTGACATAGCAAACAACTTCCGGTTTGTATCCTGGTTATTCATTTCCATCGAAATATAACAGTCGACGTATCTGCTCTTCATCCACAAGCTGATTGGCCTGTACATGTATGTAGAATGCTATTCAACAAAAATTTTCAAAATTGAAGGATACTCTTCTCTCTCTCTCTCTTTCTCTCTCTCTCTCTCTCTTCTCTCTCTCTCTCTCTCTCTCTCTCATCATCTCTCTCTCTCTCTCTCTCTCTCTCTCCTCTCTCTCTCTCTCTCTCTCTCTCTCTCTCTCTTTCTCGTCTTCTCATATGCTTCCCCTGTCTCTTTTTCGCTCAATATTAAACGAAGGAAATTTCTCCTTACCTTTTTCATTGTTCTCCTTTAATTTCTGCTCTAGATTATCAAAGGAATTCTTCACTCCTCTCTCTCTCTCTCTCTCTCTCCTCTCCTCTCTCTCTCTTCTCTCTTCTCTTCTCTCTCTCTCTCCTTCTCTCTGCTCTGCTCTCTCTCTCTTCTTCTTCTTCTTCTCTTCTCTCTCTCTCTCTCTCTCTCTCTCCAGATCCCTGCTAAACAACATGTACGATTAGGCTTGTCGTTGTTAAGGAGGAAGGCACAGCGAGGATTTGAATTTGATGAAAGATTCCAGTAAACTTCAACAAAACTACAAAGCCAT
Source organism: Ostrea lurida (assembly GCA_903981925.1). Taxonomy (NCBI): domain Eukaryota; kingdom Metazoa; phylum Mollusca; class Bivalvia; order Ostreida; family Ostreidae; genus Ostrea; species Ostrea lurida. Next base: position 1,252 of record CAJDSM010014678.1, read on the forward strand.
TAAATGGCTGCGATTCTCAACAAAGCTGTCCCCTTTATAATCTGATTATTTTTTTCGCAATCGTCAGTGAAACAAAATATCTACAATCAACTGTTCGTATATTTATTTCGAAAAATCACTCAAGACTGAAAAATTACAAGTTAAGTCTGTGTTCTGTTTGGTACATATTGCTTGTGTAAGAAAATAAACAATCGTGAACTTTATTATAAATATTTGCCATGGAATTTACGCTTGAGTAACAACATATCCAACACATTTAATTGGATAAAAATCAAATTCCATTAAGATATTTGCCGTATGTATTTAAGCAAATAATCTACAAATATTCCCCTTGATTAAATATATGCGCAAAAATTAATACAACAAATCTTTTGCTATCAATTGCACGAAAAATACAAACAAAGGAAGTGGTGTGTAGAACATCTTCGCAATTTTTATCGAAAACCGTTAGCTTGCGTAAATGTATGCAAGAAAGCTCTGACATATTGTTTGTTTTTACTTTCAGATCCACCTGTAGGTATATTTGTATGTAGGTAAGCAATATCTCATTTTAGGTACATATGATGTGAAAACTTACAAAGTTTAAGATGAATGATTGATTAATTGATTTTATAGTAGAAAAGAGTCAACTCGGGAAAAAATATTAAACAGAGATATATATAGCAAAGTCTGCAATATATTTTCAGGTCTTGTCGAAAAGAGGGACCAAACAAAGGTTCAGTATAGATTTGATTTTTGAAAATACACGAGGGCACGAACTGCGAGGCTTCGCCAGCACACTTCCTACTTTGCCCTTCGTGAAATGTATGCTGATGTGCACCTTAATTCGCTAACCAAGGGTGGTGATACACGGTGTTTCTCTTTCACGCACCGTGTATCGTCACGCTTGATTAGCGAAAGATGGCTGACGGGAAGCGTTGCTGTTCATACCCTCAAGTATTTTCAAACATGACATTTATTTTTTATATCATGTCTTATTTTCATTTCTGTTGAAATATTCCCAGGCTTAAAGACAAGTCGCACTATATTCTTTAAGATTAATACGCACATTGATCACAGTCACGTGGAACACCATCGAAGGTAAAATGTATTTAAATCCCAATAGTACCGTGTGAGACTGGAATGATATTATGNCAGTCACGTGGAACACCATCGAAGGTAAAATATTGGAAATGTAAGTATTTAAATCCCAATAGTACTGTGTGAGACTGGAATGATATTATAGTAATGGAGGGACATTCTATATGAATTAAACAGACATCGACTGAAACTTCATGGATATTTAGTGGATACGAAATTAATATCGCTTGCAAGTATCGTCTACCCATACTAGATTCATCATAGTTTCTTCAAAAATACGTTACATTAGACTTATCAAAGTAAATCAGTTCTACTTTCAATATCTTTAGATATAGCTAAATATAGAAACCGGACAGTAAAAGGACGAAACAGCCAAGAATAGGGTGTAACCAAAATGAAATTGAACTCAAAACTTAAGCTTTTCATAATATTTATAAAATGATGAAAGAAATGNGTTACATTAGACTTATCAAAGTAAATCAGTTTTACTTTCAACATCTTTAGATTTAGCTAAATTTAGAAACCGGACAGTAAAAGGACGAAACAACCAAGAATAGGATGTAACCAAAATGAGATTGAACTCAAAACCTAAGCTTTTCATGATGAAAGAAATAATCTTTTGTTTTCAAATAAATGGACTCGGAATCTTTCAAAATTTAAAAAGTATTGATCATTATTATTTTGATTAATAATAACGATCAATATTTTGATAATTTTTTTTCTTTTTTTTTTTTTATGTTTGAAAAAAATCATCATTCGTAAATTGATCATTATACAAATGACAATGTAATAAAAAACTTGCATTTAATATTTTTCAGTTTCAATTTCATTTTAGTTAGATATAGAAAATATATCCCGCAACATACTCTTTTTTTTTTTGTATAATTCGTACAAGGTAAGACAAAACTTTTACAAAAACCCAACTCCTAAATTGACAATATTTCATGCCGTCTACGCACAGTAATTTTATTTCTTTTTCATGATAAAAGCATAGGTACATTGGGCTGTGTGTAAAGTCCATTCATTATAAATACGACTTTTGTTGTATGTAGTTTGATTCACATGTGATTTACTTACAGGCAATTATAGGCTTATATAGGCTACGCCTGCTGTCCAATCCTTTTATGTATCATACATAATAAAATATTGTTTAAACCACTTACAGGCAATTCAAATATACGTTAATTTGACCATACATTGAACCCCACGTGGTAATTGATAATCCGAGAATTATACATGCTGTTATATTGTAATTGAAGAAGAGGAACAATTTTGATAAATAGAGGAATTTCATTTACCCGTCTACATATCTATATAAACAAATAAACCTTTTTAGAGTCAAACTGCAAGTATTTAGAAATTCTTAACATTTTAGAGATGATCTGCATTTCATGATATACATTTAGTAAAAACGAATATAAAAAAAAGAATACATTTTATCAATAAGTATGCATGTATGTTTAGAATAACTATGTTTTCATTCATATAAGACCACCAATTATGGTGCCCTTTCCCTCTACGAAGTCATGAACACGTATTCCTGAGAGTGCGACGTCGAGAAAGCCGAAGTTATGATCAGGGTACCCGGGAAGACTTGGTTTCAAATATTCGAGTGAAGTTTATTTTACTAAGGTTTTTTTCCCCCCAGGCATTTTATTAAGATTTTATTTCCCAGACCTAATCACTATAACATTTTAACAAAAATAGCCTATCATTATAGGAAAAAAAAAAGTGTGGAAAGCTGCCAGGGATGGGGCCCTGGACTAAGCTCCACTAAATACATATACAATATGATTTTCCTATTAATCACAACAGGATGTATAAGAGAAAGAAAATAAGATGTATACATTGTGAGCAAAACGAAGAAAGACAATATAATAAAGAAAAACGATAATAATGTTTAAACCATCTGCCCAAAGGGTCACTTTTACACCTTAAACTGTCCACTTGGACCCTCAGGGTAGTACATCAAAAGGGAAGGCAGTCCCTTTCCTTTATTTTATATATGGAGATTACCCCATTTTAAAACAGAAGTTTCAACCCGGCGTGGAGTTGAACCTTTTACATCATTTGACATCATTACAAAGTTACATTCATAAATTATAAAGCAGTAACTGAAAATATGCTATATGTTCATTATCGTATGATCATAGTGCATTGTAGATAATTTTTTCCAAATAAAGATATATTTTGAGAACAAGATGTCTTTCAATTAAAAACTAGTATTGATTAATTAAGTAAATGAATGTTTTATATGTTGTTCTTATTGTCGCCAATTATTTTACTAAGGTTGTTTTTCAAGTCGGCGTCGTGTCTTTCCAATATTAAAAAAATAATGGATCCTAGGATAGTTTACACTTTCACTGATTAATAACTTTTTTTTATTAAGGATGTTGTATGCTGAGCTTTTGAGAACAAACTGCGCAGGACGCTAATCACTAAGTATTTACTGGTTCAATAACTGACCCATCGGTGCAAAGCAACAACTGCAACCCCTGTTCCAGTTGAAAAATTTTGTTGTTAATTCAAGATTTTTGAAGGGTTTGGTAGGGGACTATATTTTGTGGCGGAAGGATTGATTTAATCAAAAAAGCATGATTTTACAGTTTCTGATTTTCATCCACATCTTCTCGCGAGCCAAAGTGGTCTGATTCGCTTACTCTAATCTACCCCTTGGCAGATTTAGTCGAGGTTTCTAAGCCGTGCTTTTGACCTTTCCCAAGGCATCCAATCAAATTTGCCGTCAATCATACCTGATTGAGATGACCATAAAAACCAAAGTAGAATCATTAAGATCAGAAAGGCAAGTTTTAATACGCGATTTGGCGCCCAAGGAAAGCATAAAGGGGATATAAGGTCTTGCAACAAGTATGGTACACCTAAATGGAAAAAACAACAACAACAATTGTTCACTCGAGTGTTTACGTCAAGAAACGATAGACTCGCATCGTCCGTTAGATGGCAATTCAAGTCGCGACCTGAAATCAGCCAAGGGCGTAGGATTAGAGTAAGCGAATCGGCACACTTGGCCTCGCCGAAAGATGTTTCATCCAATATACCTTCTATTTTCATACCCTATTCATATATGCATGTTTAAAAAATTAATAATACAAGTAGATGGACTTGAACTAGTTTCACAATAATTGTTATTTATTAATTTTGTTTGAGGTATTTTTCCAAACAAGAATACATATTACTTCTTTAAAAAGTCCACATTTAATCTTTACTCGAAATTCTGTGCAAAGAATCGGTATTTTGGGCCAAATATTTAAAAATTTGACGCAAAATCCTCTTACTTTATAAAAGTTCCATTTTAAATTTTGAGACAAAACTCTGAAAATATTATGTTGAAATGACATCACTCCTAAAATGTTATTTTTCTAACTCTGAAATTCACGAATATTATGAGTTTTTCAGTATATCAAGTGCCAGAAAGGTCATCAATTCTTTATTTCCATTACAAGTATTAAATCTTTTTTTTTTTATAAATCTGTATTGTAAGAAGAACATTATTTCATGTATGATTGATTGTAATTCCTAGTTTGTATACACCAACAGACGAATGGCAGTACTGTTTAAATGAATAAATTCTCGAGTAAATTTTAAGTGCAAAAAGGGTCATGTTTAAAACACGTATTAGCTCGGAAAACAACATTGAAAACCCAAATTTTCTTTTTTAATTTTCCCGATGCTCTTTCAATGTAAAAATCAAAATACACTTTCCCAAAAAATTGACATCACTTTAAACCTTCACGCCTAGAACCTCTAAAGCTTAAACACGAATGTTCTGTTCTGTGAAAAGAATGCAGCTAGTTATGGCTATTCTATCTTTATATAACCTTTAAGCAATATGCTCATCAGTTACATTTTTTATAATACAAATACACAATAACGCTAATTCAAATATTAATTATTACATGACATTAAAGTAGTACACTAGTTACACTGATTTAGCTTTCTAGTCTTAAAAAAAATAAAAACTCAAAGAAAGCGACACCTTTTTTGTCAGTCGATGCTTTACGACTACTGAACATGATACTGAAATTAGCGTTACGAAACGTAATGCAGTGGGGAGGGAAATCGCAACTGCAAGCCGTTTCTCACTGCTCGCAAGTGAACTGTCAGTCAATTAGTTTCATTATCATCTGTAAATACTGGAAGTTGCTTATTCCATATCGTTAACCCTGTAAAGTTAAATTTCAACCTTGAACTTAAACTGTTAACGCACTCTCAATCGTTTTTGTTGTAAATAATAGTTAAATATATAGATTACTGGCAGCCAATTACACAAAGTGGACGGTGAAATTTTGAGGGAAAGCTATTTTCCCACAATATTTTAATTATAGTATTAATGCATTATCTCATTTTCATTTACTTATTTATATATATAGCTTTGTAGGAATAGTTTACTTCACCTTTTGAATTTTCTTATTTTTGTTGTGCGCGACACCAATGCAGCTTCCATTTTTCAAGAGAAAATGTAAATTTTCTGATAATCATGATTTACTGATAAATTGTTCAACGAATCAACATATAACTTTACCCAATAGTCATATCAATCAACCATTGGGAATGTACGAATTTTTCGTTCGTCTGCCAGGATATTGGTGATCCTTATCTGTTTGCTATCCACATCCTGTAGTCCTTTTCAGGCCTTATTGCCCAAAAGGGTTATCAAGGAGATAATCCGCCCTTCAACCAAAAACTCAATTTTGCATACGATTTCTAAATTACCTTTTTGATTCTGATGTACAACCACCAACTACCATTTTGAATTTCATGAATATTAAACTAATTTTAGGCGCTCAAGGTTTTTTAGGTTTTCTGAAATTAGTATCAATATCATGATTGCTTTTTAAAAGACAATTTTACTTTGAAAACTATATGTTTTTAGTACACTGAAAGTTGGACATTAAAACCAGCTTAAAAATATATCTTGAACAAGGTGGAGAAAAAATAGATGGTTTTAAAACCCATTAAAAATATCCAATTTCCTGTTATACCTCAAATCAACCTCTTTCACATTTGATTAAAAGAATTTTTTGCAGCAACATTCTTGCAAAAACCCTGTTTAAAAATCCTGAATACATGTTTTCGATTTTTTCCCATTGTTGCTTATTGCGAACAACGACTATGCATGATCTTCAGCATTGGTGATCTGCAACCCCTACTACACATTACTTGCATTATGACAAGATATCAAAAGATAAAAAATGTTATATATAATTATGCAAATCTCGGCCTCTTTAAAAACATATTGACCGTGGGCTACTGACAGCTTTTTAAAAAAAAGCCATCTTCAACGGTATTGTAATCTATAAATTTTTTCGATTTCATCCATAATTGGGGAGGGGGGATTGACAATAGATTTTAAAAAAAATTACATGTTTGTACCACAATGTTCCTCATCTCAATTTCTCAACCTTCAAGTTTTTTTTTAAACACGACATGTGAACTAACATACTTACGTACACAACATTGATAAAGGAAGCTGCTTGTGTTCCGTACCCAATTTGGTTCATTGAACACTCCTACTAGTTGCCACGGCTTGAGTTAGATCTCATAAGGACATAAACATTTGAGGATAGAACAGGGTTACCCCATTATTTTCTAGCTATAGTCTTGTAAATACTAGTAGTATTCTTAATGTGCAACAATTTGCAGTTTTGTGATTTCCCATCGATTATTCAATTGACAGCAGCGGACATTCTTGGGAACAATATTTCGAAGATCTCCCCGCCGACTGCAGTACAACCAAGGCAGTAATGAAGCACAGCACCATACAGATATGCAATGATTTTTATATAGAAATATAGACTAATACAGTTCTCGTAATGTCTCTTTATATATGTGTACATAACCATTGATAAAATAATACTGATGTAGAGATGTTCATACACTGTATAACTTGCACATTCTATACAATAATTTCACATACAACATTAAATTACACACGGACACAATATAAGCAAATGTTATTTGAAATTTCAAGATTAGGGTTTTTCTTTTTTTTTAGAGTTCACTTCCTTGTTCATTACTGAGCAAATAAACTTTGTCGTATATGCGTTGTTCAAACGGAGATATCACATGACACATTTCTCGGTATAATAAGGTGCGTGGTGCAAAGAATTCATAGCATTCGTTCCATAATGTCCGAAATACGGCTTCCGGTCACATGGCGCGTTTTGACTGTAGGGAGGTGTTTGGAGCCGCATACCTAAAACAAAATTGAAACAAAAGTTTGTAAAACATTTAAAAAAGCAATAATTATAGTACAATACAGCTAAGTAGTAACTAGAATTATATATATATGTTTCCACTTGATTTACAGGAAAATGTTTATGCTCCAAGTCTGAGACCAGGGAAAAAAGCCCCGGATCGCATGTACTTTTCTTCTCGCATAATAAATCTCGACAGGCGATATTACTTATTCATTAGGGAGAGCTCACAGCGGGAGTTATCTGTTAGAACACATCTGCTTCGTTTTCGGGACAAATCACGATTCCATTAGTAGAAGCACACTCCTCAATTCATAATGTACGTTTTGGAACACGTGTAATTTACCACCATGTCTCATGTATTTTACACGTCGATTAATCAGATGTTGAGAGAGGTTTATTAACGTCAATAATTGTTATATATACATGTACTTGAAGAGTATTCACTTGTTTTCTTAACGCAACAATACTATACCCTAGAAAAATATACTTTATTTAAATATTGTACTAGTAGTTATATAAAATCCCCAATAAATAATGTCACTACGACGAGTATATCACAGTTATCGCGCAATCGTGTGTGGGGTTTCGTCAAAACGCCGAAAGGGCACCAAAGTTAGCCCTTATGCCGTAGATAAGGACATGAAGAAAATGTTTCCTGCATGATAAAAAAGAAAGTATGGCCGTCAAGGTGCGATAAAAGGCCATATTTATTGGCTTGACACTGATGTAATAGTTCCCACAAGTTTTTTAAAGTTGTTTTTTCCGGGTTATGTTGATTGTTTTATTTTTGACTTCATATGTTTATTGTTGGGTGGGTTGGGTTCATCAGTGTATATTATACAAATTCTGTGGGCGAAGTTAACATGTGTTAAACGTGATCATAATATCATATGTATGTCTAATTTCTGTAGTCAATAAGTAGTTTTGTATTGATATAACCTTTTCGATATTTTCCTCCCAAAATACAGAAACAGTATATATGAGGTGTGGGGGGGGGTCCATTTAATGTATACCTGTATTTCATACTATAGACAATACTGGAATATATATATATTTTTAAATCGTCTTGAATGGTGGCTGTTATAAGCGGTATATCATATTAGAATAATCAATTGCCTGTATGAATAATTTGCGGGTTGCAGAGAAAAAATAATAATATATCATTAAAAAATAATGATACAATAATTACTAGTAAATATTATAGGAATCAGAGTAAGATTTAAAAAAAAAAATTATAATAATAGGTATTATTTCACTATTGTGTAACTTTAAAAATGATCTTACGAATATAATGCATAATTTAAGTTTCAGAAAATATTTCGTTGCTCTATTTGAATTAAAGGTAAAAAGTTTTAAGAATCACATCCTTGTGAACTAGACGTCCAATTTGGTGCTGGTGGGGATATCGCATTAAGAAAGTTTAGCCATATTTGCGATACACATGTAACATGGGGTAGACTTTATTTATAACCTAGAAATATTACATGCACTCCAATATAAGCATAAGTTACATGCAGTTTTATAATCATTGAAATAACAATTTAGTATTTAATTTTGAATGAAACGATGTTTATATTTTGTAGGTAAAGGGTTTGAGACTTATGCCATAACATTCGTGTACGTTTCTTGTACAAGAGTAAGGGAATTCTCATTACAACATCGGATCCGTTATGAAAACAAAAGAAATTCGGCTTTCTTTTCGCAAACGCGCGGAACATCATGTTTGAAATCGAATACATGGGGAATAATGTTGTTTTCCTAAACATTCTCTCACGAATCATCATTTCTGATTTGGATGTAAGGCGATTCTTATCCGCAAAGAAAAACTGTGAAATGCCGATCATTCACGAAGCTTTCAGATCCAGTGCTCAGACCAGTCTTTTATCTAGAATCTAAAGAGGTCCCGGGTTATGCAAGCCACTGCATCGGCCGGGGGAAAGTTGGTTTACTTAACCCCTCCGAATAAATAAATGATTCCCGTGGCGATGATCGGACCCCAGGAATGAAACGTTTGATAGTCCTGATGAATTATCATAGGGCGATCAGTATTGAGTGGACGCTGATCCCCGCGCTCTCCCAGGGGGCGAGCATTAAAGACTAATAAATTATCTACCACCACGAAATAACATTGTTTGATTTTCACAGTTAATCGCCACAGTAAATTACTCATATTGGAGCTACGCTGATTTTTGTACGTTATTTTTGAACATGCATATCACGTCCAATGAAAATACTGATATTCATACACAAATACATTTGCATGTAAAATAATATTATTACAAACATAATTATGTATTTGATTATAGTAACTTGAAATATTTAGATTTTTAAAAATAATGAGCCCGACTACATAAGGGCACCGTGGTAAGGTCCCTGTAGACAGATATGCAGCTGTGCACCCAACAGGACAAATTACTGGTCAATTTAATTAATAAAGTTTTTACAAAATTTAATTTTATATCAAATCAATTTGCTCCATGTGTGAGTGAAACTCCTATGTATCAGTTAATTTTTAAGTTATCTCTGCAATTTAGATTTGTATTAATAGTAAATATTTATTAAACAAATATCAAATATGTAAATATATATATTAATATGTATGTGTAGTGTATTAATTTCCATTCACTATTTGTGAATAAAATTATTATAAACTATCGTGAATTAATTTCGAAGAATTACTCTTCACTGTGTATTGTCTTTACTTATACCAATAATTATATTTCATGTTTATGCCTATCTGGGCCCTGATTTGGTAACAAATATTATTCTATTTCATTCTGTTCTATTCTATCTATACCTAACTATTCCAAAAAAAAAAAGTTATCTGGCATTGTCCCTCGATGCATTTAATCTAGCTACTTAATTAATGCAAATCGCGATTCCTATCAGCGCAGTAAAGAGGTTGGACACGGGATACTCTTGTACCAAATGGACACTTATTGCATGTAAACTTCATTGCTACGCTTTTTCTGAAAGGTTCTTGATTGGTGAATAAAGAATGACAATTATCTATATCTTAAAATGCAGTTTACGTTAATCCGTTGCACACTCATTTAGAAATATGCATTCGAAAAAAAAAAGTCGACACGCAGAAAGTCTTATTTTCAGANACCAAATGGACACTTATTGCATGTAAACTTCGTTGCTACGCTTTTTCTGATAGGTTTTTGATTGGTGAATAAAGAATGACAATTATTTATATCTTAAAATGCAGTTTACGTTAATTCGTTGCACACTCATTTAGAAATATATATGCATTCGAAAAAAAAGTCGACACGCAGAAAATCTTTTCTCAGATTGGGAGGGGGGTCTCTATGAGTTATAATGTATGATTTCCTAAAAATATTTTCTCAAAATTTATTTCAAGAAGGTACATGTATTAAACTAAATTATGTCATTTCATTTTGATTTTAAAAAAGGTGCTATTTTCTTTTAATTAATTGTATTNAAATTATGTCATTTCATTTTGATTTTAAAAAGGTTTATCTTAACAAGTGCTATTTTCTTTTAATTAATTGTATAATACAAAAACAAAACTTTTATATTTACATGGAATAAATGTGGGTAGCTTTCAGTCTCTTTTTTAAATGAAATAAATATAGTTGACTTTCAGTTTCTTTTATTTCAAATGGTCTTATTCCTAATTTTATAAGGAATGACCAATCTGATCTGATCTCATTCCCTACGAAACTGACACGGACACAACCATATTGGACGGGATCCGTGACACGCCCCATAGAGGATTCGCTAGATTCATACAGCACCTTATCTGATCTGTCAGCGCGATTTCATTAGCGGACGTGTGACAGGACAGCGGGTAACAGGCTCATAGTACGGTACTTAGTTTGGTACTAGGCNGCGGACGTGTGACAGGACAGCGGGTAACAGGTTCATAGTACGTACTTAGTTTGGTACTATATGATAAAATGCAACACATTTCTTGAATTGCTTGTCTGAGAAACTACAAATAACGCAAGTTAATGAAAATGACAAGTTAAAATATAATGTAATCGTGACTCTTGAAATATGACAACAATTGAAAAAAAAAGTGGTAAAATAAAGAAGTAAAAAAACCAAAATCACTTAAATCAAGAAAATATTAGGTCCTAATTTTTTTTTAAATTTGTTTTGAAAAGAAATTGTCTGCAAAACAAAATGGCAACATTAAAATATTCGGTTCTCGAGAGAGAATTGCCCAGACTCTTGCCATGGTTGAAGATAAGGTCATGGCATCTGTATCGCTGTCCAGATCAAGGCATTAATTCATTAGACGCGATTGATAATTATCTCTTTTAGCTCATTAACGAACAGACACATAAGTTACTGACTGGTACTATTTTATAAATAGAGCAAATACAAGCATTTTCTCAATGTGTCTGAAAGAAATAAACCTGCTGATATTTGTGTGATAAAATATATTTACTCCATTTTCAGATTGCTGCAAATCCGATTTATTATACATGATATTAATTGAAAGATTTATGTTAACTTATGTTTTTGGTTTTTTTTAACCAATCTATTAACGTACTAATGTACTATAGAGATACCAATTTAGAACTTGTCTAAATGATGCTGGTCTGGCTTTGGTAATACGTAATCAATGAGGAATATTCTGCATTTTGACCAAATTTTTCGTCTACAGCCAAACTTTGTATAAAAAAGGGTAAAGAAAATACAAACGCGATAATCCCCCACACGTGGAAAAAACATTTCTTAGCGCCTTGTAATTTTTTGGTGAGATTGAGGAATGTTTCCTCGTGAGTTGTGTCAAAAACGATGTCAGTTTCTTTTTGCAAAAACTGGCGATAATTGAGTTACTTCTGTTGCCGGGTTAACTAATTGATGCGGCATTTTGAAATGTGCAAAATTTGATAAGCTGAAGTAAATACCTTTTCCTTAAGACTAACCAACTTTTTGCTATTAAAACATTTTTCTCATTTCACATTGCGATTTAATGAATGGACTTTGGGGTTCAGTTTGTGTAAAAACGCACCTGCAAGAGCTAAATCCATAGGTTCTGATGTAGTTAATGTGTTGGTGACATAAGGTGTTGGCTCTCCGGAACCGGATGGGGATATACTAGGAACAGAACCCGTGCTGCCTGCTGGACTTAGCGGCTGCTGCTTTGAAAAACGTTGTGATGTCCACGCCATGGAAAGTCCCTGCATGTTATGGTCTCTGTCATAAAGAGGCAGATTACTAGAAGGACCACCCTGAACATAATCTCCCTCAAGTCCAGACATGGCACAACTGGACCCAAATCGTCCACTTCCGGATAAATTAAAACTACAGTTTTGATTGTATTGCTGGACAGTGGAATAACTAGAAGGATGAAGTCCCGTTGGTTGTGACGTCATCATTCCAGAAGTGTCATAGGGTTGAGATGAATTCACTGCACATTGCATGTTCATAGAATTCATGTTCGTGTTTTGAAAGAAGTCATAATGGGGTCCTAACATCGGTGTTCCGGCTGGACTCACCCCATTCATTCCAATCATTCCGAAAGGTTTCAAAGCTTGACACTTTCTTCGGAATCCTCTAGGGCGGCGCCGGAATGAACCTTCCTCGAACATGAATTCGGCTGCGGGATCGATGGTCCAATAATGGCCCTTCCCAGGTCTCCCAAGTCCTTTCGGCAATTTGATGAAACATTCGTTTAGAGACAGATTATGTCGAACTGAGTTTTTCCATCCTTGGTAAGTACCTCTGAAGAATGGGAATCTCTGTTGTAGAAAATTATAAATTTCACTGAGGGTGCAGCGCTTATTGGGCGTAGCTTGTATGGCCATCACAATCAAAGCAATGTAAGAATATGGCGGTTTTTCCTGTCGTCTGACACCTACTCCGGGTTTTTTGGTGTCTTTCTGGTTTGGTTCCTCAGTGGTTGTCGTCGTCGGTGTTTCTTCAGAAGAATCGTCTTCATCGTCATCAGATGACACATCATCGTCGCAAGGTTCGGGTTCGGCTTTTGGAATTATTTTTCCTTCGACGTCTTGCAACACTTGAAGGTTTGTAGAAATGTCCTTATTATCCACGAGGTTTGTTGCAGTTTCCATCTTGTTTATTATTCTGCGTTCCCTGTAGTAAACTGACCGATATTCAGTCTACTATCTGGCGGCCTCACACAAATAAATATACTAACGCACACAAAAAACTCATGAAAGCCCGGGAATTATTATCGTAACCGTTTAGTCCATCTACAACACAGAAGAAAGGATCCCTTAAATTCTTAGTTCTTAATTTCAAATCTTCAATTTGGTAGATTTCTTTTCTCTTTCGATGATAATGTCATAAACTTGCGATCATGTTTGATTAAATAGTACATCCAAATCTCCATTTTCTGCATAATTTGCCGAGAATTATCACATCAAATAGATGCTACTCGCTTCTGGTGCATTCTTTGTTCTGATTGGTGCATTTTCAGATGGTGGGCGGTACTCGTTCACGTCGATTTACCGGTATCCACCGAGAGTAAACTGATATCTAACAAAACCACACAAGGCAAGAAAACGAAAAATCGGTAAATTAAATTATCAAAAATAAAATATTTTTGAAATAATTNACCGGTATCCACCGAGAGTAAACTGATATCTTGCAAAACCACACAAAGCAAGAAAACGAGAAATCGGCAAATTAATTTATCAAAAATAAAATATTTTTGAAATAATCAAATTATTAATCATTCATTTTTCATAAACATTTAATTTATGATAATAAATTAGAAATTCTATGACATGCTAAATCTTTTTAGCACTGATGATACAAAATAGGGAGGAGAAAAAAACCCCAAGGGTTTTACTAATTTAAACATGTTGCTAGAATAAACAATTTATTTTTATTTTTGAAATTATTGGAAGGTAAAAATAAGGGGAATAGAAATTAAAAAGGGGGATTCTCTCTAAAATCACAGGTATAAGAAAGAAAGTCTTATATAAAAAAAAAATCCTCTTTTTTATTTTTAAAAAGTTGTTTTATTATTTTGTACGAAGTTAAAACAATAACACAATAGTAAGAAGTTATGAAACCGGAGTGAATATGAATTACTCCATATATTATAATAATTATTCCTATAATGATAATAAATGTAAATAGCAAATAATCTTACTAACGACTTGCATTCCATTGAAAACTTCTGGAAAATTTCTTAATACAATTTACCCAATCCTTTCGCCACATGTAAAGTTGCACATATTATATCTATCATTTTTCACGAAGAGGAAATTGACAGGCCTGGTAAACGAATGTAGGCATTAATTTCTCCGAACGACGTCATCACTTCTTTGGGTCGAGTGTACAGAGACGGGTTCTGGATTTTTATATTTCAGAATGTCAATTAAAAACCATTTAACATAAATATCTTTGGGGAATACAATTTATAGAAGTACACATTTTTCAATAATAATAAAATCTCATCACCAGATTATTTAAAAAAAGATATACATGCTATAATTAAATTTAAAAAAAAAGAACTACACACAACTATTCTACTGTAAAAGAATTAATATATGAAAATGAAATTTGTTATCATGAATATATAACAGTATGGTAAAGTATGAGTGAATATTTTATTCCAGGTCTAAGTTAGAATCATTTCTGTCTGGTAAGTCAACAATTATTCTGAAATAATGTTTTAATGGTATCTCCCAGCATTGCCGTACAAGTACCGAGTAGTCAAACAGTTTGGCAGGTTCAGATCTTGTCATCCTCTCTCGATAATCCGATTGTGAACAGATAATGCTCCCATGACTCTCTGTACTCACTGCGAGAATCTCGTTATCTCTCGTCATCTATTGTGTGACGTCATTGACATCGAAACCTGCTGTTCTCCATCTCCGCCATTTTTCCTTCATAAATTAACCAAGCACTTTGACACATCCAACAGAAATACGAATTCTGCAGATACAACTCAAGTTATCAAAAAATGTTTGTCGTGAGAATCTCGGCAAACCTAAATTTAATACAGCTTTTTTATCGGATGTCTCACTGAAACTTAAAGGATGCAGGCAAAATATGAAACCGCACACGAAGTTTGCCGAGGCTTTAGTGATTTAATTGTTCAATATATGTGTAATAGAGCCGACATAAGTAAGAAGATACAAAAGAAGCGCGTTGCATAATGACTTTTCTAGTGGACATTTATGGTTTCTAATAAAGATTTGATATGCTTTTCATGAGCTTGCTGAATGATAACGCCGAGAGCCACGTTGGTGGCTGGTATGAAGAAGGCGCAGTTCTTGGCTTTATTATTCACCAAATTTCTAATTATCCACGGTATACAAAACTCGGTTAGAAAAAATAGTCACCGCCATAAAAGAAAACAATCTATTTCTTTAAAGTAAAACATGCTTGGTTAAGAGAACATCTAGCTTAAGAGAGCTGATTCTAATTAATTTTTTTTTTTTTTGGAAACTTGCGAATTTATTATTGTTCAGTAGTTAGGAGTTATAATTTGATCATGTAATAATTTTCGTATTACTAGTACATGTATATGTACACATGTATTTCCTATGTACAGTTTTAGTTTGAATCTAAATACTTTGGCTTTATAGCGAGAAATCACACGATCTGGATATGTTGATCAATTTAAGCGTGTAGTTCTCAAATTCTGCAACCCTTTGTCAAACTTTGGAATATAATAAACCCAAAATGCATTAGGATGACTCGATTCAAAAACGTTTAAGCAGGAACTACTTTGAATAGTCTGCAAAATTCATATAAAAGAAATGATCATGATTAAGAATTAGTAATATTGACACCGTCTAAATTCAATTGAATTTGAAATTGTTATTAGGTAGCATGCATTTAAGCTAGTGGAAATATTTAATACCAATATACAATGTACCAAACCTGAACCAATGAAATTTTTGATAATTAATAAGCCGGTCTCCGTCGCCAGTTTCAGTGGTAGAGCGTTGAAAGGTCATGAATTCGAGCCCCGCTCATGTACACATTACATTGGACCTTGGCCTCGACTAACTTTCGAGTTGTAAATCACAAGCATAAAAAAAAGATCAAAAATACGAAGACAGAGATGTACGCGGCCCAGTTGCGGACCTGAGTGATTATTTTGAAAAAGAGGCAATTAAATCGTTATTTGTTTTTGGTAAGTTTTTCTGTATATTGAGGATCATATGCAAGTCTTCAACATAGATTTGTATGCATTGAAGGCTTAAAAGTTAGCTAGCTAAGCCCCACGTGCCAAGAATTAATATAACTTTCGAAAATTGTATCCAATATCGATACAAGTAATATACATGAAATATACTCTCTTCTTTCAAAAAGCATTTAAACTTGTTAATCAAATCTTGTTTTATGTACTGTTATGTATTATAAACTAGACAAGGAAGTCCAAAATATAATTTTCATGCATTTTTTCGAAGAATAATGCAAATTGATTTTCAAAATTACATTCTTAATTTTTCGTGTATTTTTCAAAGATTTTACAGGTATTTGTCAAAGACCTGATATCAAAACTTTAATAGCACTTACTTCACTTGAAAAAACATGCATTTATTTTTTGTAAATACAAAATATACAAAATAACCCACAACAAGCGTTTTTATAAGTATCTTATTTATTATACTGTACTATCAACTTACCAATTATGTAAATATCATGTGTCAATGTCACTTGACCTTTATGTAGGGAAAAGGACTAAATTGGCTGTGCCTGCTGCCCGATCCCATGCATATATTTTAAAAAAAAATATCCACCAGAAACTACATGAACTAATAAACAAAAGATATAGAATTTGTCAGTGATGAACAGCCATCTTAAATTGGTGAATAATTTCATTATCGTTTTAAGGTTACTGATATATGTAAAACAAGCTAGGCAATCATCAGTATGAATACATAAAACCTTAACATTTATAACAGTTAAAACTATTAATGTAAATACTAGGAAAAATATTCATCAGATTATGTTAATCTGAGAATTAAGACTTACCAACATATAATTAACATTACCATGGCGATTGATCATCAGGTTAATATTTCTTCTCTATCTTTCTATGGATGCCTGAATATCTATCCTGCTAGGACAAGGAATATTGCGCTGAGTTCAAGGCGCTATCTGCGAATGCGTGATCAGTATTAAAGGCTGCCATCTAGCACAGACACACGCACACAAGATTCACACTCTTGAGGGAAGACTTACTGGTCCTACGGTAGCTTTGGGGTCATACTAAAGGTAATTGTACATTCGAGGTTTGAAAATACATAAACGTTATGACAGTCAGATGTAAAGTGCGGGGAAAGTAATTGTCACGTGTCTCGACCGTGAACGTGACTCCTCGATGCCATATGTAATGTTCATAATAAAATCCATCACACAAAAAAAAAACCACTAACAATCGCAGAATCAAAGTACATTAAAGCCAACACAATTTGAATCTATATTTATACTATTTCATATCATAGAATGTTTGTTGTTATCATCACCGCATCACCTGAACAAGCAATGATAATTTAACGAGACATTTACTAATGACTATACACTTAGCTCGTCTATTCAAAAAAAATCCTTACATATCTTTTGTAATTTGTCTAAAAGTTACTCACTATATTGAACAGAATGAGGTTTTAAAGCGAAGAAAATACAAGAAAAACTCGTTGTGACATGCAACTATTAGAGCTTCAATGGACACCATCAAAATTATGTAAGTAATCTTTTTATAACGTCATTATTTGAACTAAATAGGTAAAAGGCATGTATGTAATTATACATTTACTCGAATTTGGTACTGCAACGCTTGGCATAACAAATTATTGAAAGACATACATCAACGGCGTTTAGGAGGGATGTTGGCGTTCCCTTAATTCTCTTATCGTGCTCTCTAAAAGCACAACTAAATCTGTGACTTGTTGTTGTAGTAGAAGAAGAAAAGTACTTGAGCAGGAACCACCATCCGCGACTGAAGATATAATACAGTCCACCTGTACGTCGGATATCGGCATTTTTGCAATTTGGTCGAGTTTCGGTATCTCCAATTTATAGCAGATCAATCTTCTGAGACTTCTTTGATTGTTAATACTGATCTATCCAGTTCTGAACACTGCAGTTTGAAGCTAATTAATTTCTAATGGAGGGCTATTATTTTCCAATTTTTCTATGTTTGGTGAACATTCACCGTTACATCCCTT
>CAJDSM010014678.1:19721-43680 GCA_903981925.1 Ostrea lurida
GTGCCTGCTGCCCGATCCCATTCATATTTTTAAAAAAAAATATCCACAGAAACTACATGAACTAATAAACCAAAAGGATATAGAATTTGTCAGTGATGAACAGCCATCTTAAATTGGTGATAAGTTTCATTATCTGTTTAATGGTACTGATATATGTAAAACAAGCTAGGCAATCATCATATGAAATACATAAATCCTAACATTTATACATTTAGTAAACTATTTAATGTAAATACTAGGAAAAATATTCATCAGATTATGTTAATCTATAATTAAGACTTACCAATTCATAATTAAAACTTACCATGGTGAGTTAGTTCATCAGGTTAATTTTCTTCTTCACTTTTTGTATGTATGCTTTTGTCTTGTAATATTCTTTACTTTGTGTGACAAGGAATAAAATATTGATTGATTGAGTTAAAGGAAGACATGCGAAAATGGTGAATATAAAGGTGACAGCCAGACCCCACAAAGATTCAACTTCGGGTACTGGTTACCACGGTAGCTTTGGGGGTCATACTAAAGGTGAAATTTTCATCGAAGGTTTGAAAATCACATAAACTGTTATGACAGTCAGTGTAAAGTGCGGGGAAAGTAAGTGTCGCGTGTCTCGACTGTACGTCGATCTCGATCTTGTAATGTTTCAAATAAAAATACCATCAACAACAAAATAACCAAAACAAATTGATATCTATATTAATAAATAAATATTAATATCAAAATTTGTATTTTAATTATATCATCACTACAGATGTGTAATTTACGACCATTATAAAATGAATTATACACCTAGCATTCGGTCTTTCTAAAAAATCTTACAGTCTTTTGTAATTGTCTAAAATTACTACACTTTTGCAGACAGGATGAAGTTTTAAAGGAAGAAAATACTAAAAACTCTTTGTGGACATCACTATAGAAGCTTTCAATGGATCACATCAAAATTATGTAAGTAATCTTTTTATACACGTCATTTATGTTGAAACTAAATAGGTAAAAGTGCATGTAACTTATACATTTACTCGAATTTGGTACTGCAACCTTGGCATAACAAATTATTGAAAGACATACATCAACGGGGTTAGGAGGGATGTGGCGTTCCCTTATTTCTCTATCGTCGCTCTCTAAAAGACAACTTAATCTTGGAGCTTGTTTGGTAGTAGAAGAAGAAAAGTGGAACTCGGTGACAGGAACACCATCCGCGACTGAAGATATAATACAGTCCACCTGTACGTCGGATATCGGGCATTTTTGCAATTTGGTCGAGTTTCGGTATCTCCAAATTTATAGCAGATCAAACTCTTCTGAGATTCTTTGATTGTTAATAACTGATCTCCAGTTCTGAACACTGCATTTGAAGCTAATTAATTTCGTCTAATGGAGGCTATTATTTTCCAATTTTTCTTGTTTGGTGAACATACCGTACTAATTACGCGCGATAAAATGACTGAAAGTAAATAAACGATCAGCTTTCGCAGAAAATGTCATTATTCTGAAATTTTCTGTTTGACCGTCATGGCCTTGCCTCCGAGAGTCTGGCAATGTATTAAATACACCTGTATATTGGATGGATAGAACATGGAGAGGGTACTGCGTAAAAATATTGTAAAATATCAAATATTCCATACACAGTTATGAAACCCTATTTCGAACGAAAGGAATCATTTATAAATGAGAGTCTTTTTTTTTAAATGATCAGTACGTATCAATTTGGTATGCGAGTAAATTTAATGTAATTATACATCTAAACTTTGATAAAAATAAAAAAAAATCAGTGTGATTTGCAAAGTAAAGATTCTTACGTATTCTGTAGCTCTTGGTATTACAATACACGTGACTTTATGTTTCCAAAAAGTACGTGAATCAACTTGCAGGTCAGTGCAGTTGAGAAATGCGTATTTGAAGATGTCAACGAGTCTCTAACAAAATTCTTTGATCTCAAATCCCAATTTCGTCAGAACCATTGAGTATTTACCAATACCAATAGTCCCCTCTTACTCTTAAAGATTGTATCTTTTTGAAGTTCTTTCCAGTTACGCAAATTCTTGTTTTAATTAATTAAAACAAAATCGAGTCAATCATTCGAAAAAAATAAATACTAATCACCTTCACTGATTACGTCATTACGACAACATTCGTCAAAAAAGAAAAGAAAAACCCCCTTCGAAAAAGTATACATGTATTTATGCGCATTTACACAAACTGATGTATTTTTTCAATACATTCTCTTGCTGCTGTGTATGCTATTAGGCAGTTGCTTATTTAAGGAACTTTATAATATTTTGATAAAGGCGCGAGTCTAAGGCAAATATTTAAAGAAATCGTCAACAAACAGTATGAAAACACTCCGATGTATGTTTAAAATGTCAAACGATCCCCCTAATCTTATTGTAACAGTGACAGACATGTGCTTCACTCCATTGTATGAGGTAAAACATTTCATTTCTGTTTAGATACTGAAAATCAAAGACTTTAAAATATTAAAATATCAAAAATTCAAAAGTTTCTGAGAATTTTTTTTTGTGGTGCACTTGTGCAGATCCGGGGTATTTTTGGAAGTAACATTNAAAATATCAAAAATTCAAAAGTTTCTGAGAAATTTTTTGTGGTGCACTTGTGCAGGTCCGGGGTATTTTTGGAAGTAACATCATGATGCAGATTCGATCTTCTTGAAATCATTGCTAAACGTTTGACATTTAATTGTAACATACAGACTCAATACGTCTATTGACACAACTCAGCCCAGCACATATCATACTGGCAAAATTTTATTCCACTGTAGAAAGGTTTTTGTGCTTTTCCGGTGCAGATAGACGCAGATCGTGATTCGACCACCCGCAAATAAAGAATAACATTTAAAAAAATCTTCACCAGGTTTCTCTCGCAAATTTCTACATCTTGGCAAATATATTAGCGATTTGTTGGCGATACTATTTCTCGGGTTTGATGGTTGGAGGTAACGTCTCGTCGTGGCTCTGGGCTCCTGTGAAGGATCATACTGCCGGTAATGACCAGTGCCTTATTTAAGAGCCAAACCCAATGTTACTTCAAACAAAGTTAATAGTTTGGCTTATGTCTTTATTTCTTTCATTTTTCCTGCTGGTTTATCTGAAGACAGTAGAGTTGTGCGATAAAGTCTCCTGCTTTTGTTTTTTGTTGTGTTTCTTTATTTTTGAATTTTGATTTTTGTTGTTTTAGAGTTTTTTTCTTTGTCTGGTGTTTTGTTTCTTTGCTGGTTACAATAGTTTACAAACATATTTTGAAAACCCGCGCATTTCAAATTCATATCTAAATATGAAAATTACATACATGGCATTTTTCTTTGTGAGAATTAATAGAATCCCTGAAAATTTTCTTTTTCTTAGTCAACAGAATACCACCGAGAAATAGTTGTTCTCTTTTTGCGACGAAACAATTCTTATAGATTGGTATTTCTATCAAATGTTAAAAATTGAAATGATTTACAAAGAGTCGGAGATTGGAATGGTTATGTGCCAAATCATAAAATGGAATTCATTTTGGTAAAATATTATACCATTAGAAGAGAAAAGTTTAGGTTTATCTGTAGTAAATATTATTTTTTTTTCTTTCAGTTTTACTAGTAGATAAACTACAAATAATGCATTATATGAAGACAGAAATCGCCACATTTTGTACCATTTTTTATTTTTTAAAATGTTGTTTGCAACAAGTGTACAACGGTGACTGGACATTTTGTAGACATGCATATTTTGCCGACCTGTGTCATTCCTTATTCCTTGTAGCTATTTTACCATGTTTGTTTTCGTGTTGTTTGTCATGCAATTTGCTAATAAATTATCATTCTTTCCACTGTATGTTTTTGTATTTATTTGATGAAGTTGGTGGACGTAATTTTTTTTTTTTTACTTTACAGGCAGATTTATAAAAACAATGTTATAGTAGTCGTATAGGTTTCACACATTTTTACCGGTACCTGAAATTATAATATTGTCAAACTATAGTATATGTTTTTAATGTGCAATTTTATCTATTGTTATTCAACCCTTTGCCTTCTTGTGATAATTGTAATCAAATATTTGCCCGTTTTCATTTGATAGATACTTTGTTTTGTCTATGTAAAGTGTATATTATATGATAATCATAAATTCATTTTACTGCTCTAAAAATTACAATTGCTTCGAAGAAATGACGCTAGATACTTTTTCAGCATGAATTTCCTACAAGACGGTGATTGACAAATTTTGTTAGGGAAGACCAGAGCAATACGAAGTTTAAGAGACCTTTTTTTCTTTAACCCAAACAGCCTGTGAGTGGATATTCATTTTAAGAAATATTGATTACATTGGATTATTTCATTCCTCGGATATATCGAATGACAAATGTAGGGCACTTTTTTTTATTATATTATTAATATCTGCTGATTTATTTATTCATATATCATTATTGATATCACATGTATTATAATGTATTATCATGGCTTTGTTTTGGTTCTTTTTTTTATCTATTCAAACGATTCCAAAACAATCCTAAAGCAATGCGATTTGGATTTCAATGTACATGAAGTTTTTGAAAAGCAAAACAAAAGTCAACAAAATTGATCAATGATAACGAAGATAGGAAAAACGTGCCAAAAGCAAGTCATTCCAAATGTAAGTGGGTTGATAACTTTTACTACATATAATTAAAAAAAATTGAATGACAGGGGTTTTGTTTTTTAGGAAAAGATGAATTATGTTTTAAAAAGAGCAATTTTTCGTTCACTTGGTGGGGTTTCCTAACAATTTCAAAATTTTACAAAAGTAAAAGAAAAAACTATTTCAAAATATTTAATACTGGGATATTTTAAACATTCTTGTTTGAAAATTCAGTAAAAATTAATCAAATCCAATTTTCTGCAGGTCTTTTTATATTATTACGAAGAAATTAACTTTTTTTTTTACGTAAGGGAGGAAATTCAGACCGAATTGTCTCCCTTATGCGTCTAGCTTCCCACGACGAAATTTGCACATATTATAAAGGACATTTCAATATAGATATTTGAAAGAAAAGAGGAAAATTGAATGATGGATTAATTTTGCTTGTCTATCAATATCCCCCTTAAGCGTACTTAGTGTAAAGGCTAAGATAATGAACAGTGATCAATCTCATAAGTCCCAAATAGAATACAAAAACAAGACTTGGACAAACACGGACCCCTGGACACACAAGAGGTGGGATCAGGTGCCTAGGAGGAGTAAGCATCCCCTGTTGACCGGTCACACCCGGCGTGAGTCCATTGTCTTAATATGTGTTATTGCCTGTAAACACCGTGTATCGTCACCCTTGGCTAGCGAAGATGGGCACACTAGGCCTTGGAGCAGGGAGAGATCTTTTTTGTGCCACACCTGCTGTGACACTCGTGAGGCTTCGGTTTTTCCGGTCTCATCCGAAAGACCACCCCATTTAGTCGACTTTTACGACACGCAAGGGGATGCTGGGGACCTATTCTAACCCGAACCCTCAAGGGTCACACTATACAAGTTATGACCTCATCTACAGATGATGGTGTAGGAAGTTCGTACTTTGTACCATCGTCAGACCAGCATCTTCGCTAGCCAAGGGTGACGATACACGGTTTCTCTTTCACGAGAGAAACACCGTGTATCGTCACCTTTGGCTAACGAAGATGCAGACCAGGAAGAGAATAGATCTATATACTCCCCCCCCCCCCTTCAAATTATAGAAATTAGGCAAAATAGAATGAAATCTTATCAAACGAAATATAAAAAATTATGTGGTAATCTTCGTCCATTGTGGATTCGGAATGGTGAGTCGAAAACAACAAGACTATTAAAATACAATATCAAAACAACTAATAAACAGACGTCTAAGGATTATATGCCCTAGTTTTCAAAGCTCAATGCTTTCATTTTTTTTTTTTTTTTTTTTTTTTTTTTTTCATTTTCCATTTCAAGGTCAATTTCAAACGACCAGACTATGACAAACAGAGAGCTATATAAATCCGTACTTGTAATGATTTCTTATGACGTTAAATTACCTAATTTGGAAGTTTTGAAAGTCTCGTTATTTCGGAAACACTAATTTTGGCTAAAATAAGGAATTCAAGGAAGTCTTGCAATGAGGGTGACGTAATGTATTACACAAAGAATATCTAATCGGGCGAGTATTGATCATTGGGCTGTGGAAGCCGATTTATCCTAGATTCATGAGCGTGAATCCAATCAAATTGTTCATTTTATTTCACACACACAGAGAGAGAGTAGATGAGAGAGAGAGAGAGAGAGAGAGGAGAGAGAGAGAGAGAGAGAGAGAGAGAGAGAGAGAGAGAGAGAGAGAGAGAGAGCCGTGTGAATATGGGTTAGAATAGTCCCTAGTACCGGTTTTTTTTTGGGGGGGGGACTTCGTAATATCAAGGGTAGGGACGTGCCGCTGACATTGCAGACCCCCACCTTTTCAATATTTTTTTTATATTTTAGATTTGACGAATTGTATACCTTTTCATAAAGTTTCTGTCAAATGGTGATCTTTTCCCATATGACAATCAAGATACTGCCAAAGCTGGATCAAATTAGAAGCCATTCATATAATTAATTGAGTAAACATTAACCTCATCAATATTTCATGCTGATTCTTATACTGTAGTCGAAAAGGCTACCTTCTTCCAGCGGCACGTTCCTATCTATCGGTATAAGTAAGTGCCCCCCCCCCCCCCCGAGTGCTTTGTCGTTTAGAGGTGACTAAATGGGGGCGGTCCTTCAAATGAGACAACCCGTGGGGTCTGGGTTAGAATAGGTCCCCAGCATCCCCTTGCGTGTCGTAAGAGGCGCCTTAAAGGGGCATCATTCGGATGAGACCGGAAAACCGAGGCCCCGTGTCAAAGCAGGTGTGGCACGATCAATATCCCTCACTTTCTCAAAGGCCCTGAGTGCCGAGCACAGGCCTAAATTTTGCAGCCCTTCACCGGCAATGGCGAACGTTTCTATATGAGTGAATATTTCTCGAGTCGGATTGTAAAACAATAAATAATCAATCAATTGGAATGGACTACAAAAAAAAAAACCGAGGCCCTGTGTCATAGCAGGTGTGGCACGATAAGATCCTTTCCTGCTCAAAAGGCCATAAGCGCCAAAGTATTGGCCAAATTTTCAGCCTTCACCGGCAATGCTTGATTGATTATTTATTGTTTTACGTCCCACCGAGAAATATCACTCATATGGAGACGTCACCAATGCCGGTAAGGGCTGCAAATTTAGGCTATGCTCGCACTCAGGGCCTTTGAGCAGGGAGGGATTTTTATCGGGCCACACCTACTGTGACCGGGACTCGTTTTTTGCGGTCTCATTCGAATGACCGCCCCATTCAGTCGCCTCTTACGACACGCAAGGGAATGCTGAGGACTGATTCTCAACCCGGACTCCCACGGGGTGTCGGTCCCTAATAGTGAAACATTCTCTTGAAAGTGGGACGTTAAACAATATATAATATCAATCAGAGAGAGAGAGTACATTCTTTAAGATTGATTGGATATTGTTTTACATCCCTGTTTGAGAATATTCATTGATATTTGAGACGTCGCCATTGCCCGTTGAAGGGCTGCAAATTGAAGCCCGTGCTCAGCGCGCACGGCCCCGAGCAGGGAAGATCTTTATCGTGCAAACTTGCCGTGACAAGGAAACCTCGGGTATTTGCGGTCTCATCCGAAGGAGCCGTCCCATCAAGTTGCCTTTTGCGACAAACAAGGGTTCTAAAACCCAGGTCCCCAGCCACAGGGTACAAAAGCCTCACTATAATAATTTACTATTACATGATGTTAATTATTTGGTTTTTGTTAGCAATTCCTCATTGTTTGATAGACTCTTGAATGTTTACAACAACAACATTGGGTTTGTGTGTTCCACCAGCGTCAACTTTCATAGATATCACGCATATTGATGTACCAAAATAGTATGTAATGGTTTTAATTAGTCCCCTACTACGACGAAATCGAAGGGACTTTAGGTTTGCACTCTGTCCGTCCGTCAGTCCGGTAAATCAGTTTTCCGCACTTTTTTTTCTTCACTGCTTGCAGATATTCATTTGGTATTTGGTAATCTGCTTTGCCATAACAAAGTTACAGATCAATTTCGAGTTTGGTTTCGATTGATCCATATTTTCACTGACTTATGGCCCTTGGACTTAGAAACATTTCATAATTATCAGTTTTCTGCACTTTTTTTCTCACTGCTTGCAGATATTCATTTGGTATTTGGTACATTGCTTTGCCATACCATAGTTACAGATCAAGTTCGAGTTGTTTCGATTGTCCATATTTTACTGATTATGGCCCTGGACTTAGAAATTTATAAATATCAGTCTTTCCGCACCTTTTCTCATGCTTGCAGATTTCATTTGTATTTGGTACATTGCTTGCCATACAAGTTACAGATCAAGTTCGGTTTGGTTCGATCGACCCATATTTCACTGCTTGCAGAATTCATATCATTTAATTTTATTTCACGTGATCACCTATCGCCGATTCTCATTGGTTAAAACACCTTTTAAGAATTGGAGTGTTTTTTCGATCACGGTACTGAACAACAAGTAAAGTCTAATGGACATTGTTTTGTTGCTGTATATATGAAATTAAATGATAAGAAATAAATTTATACATTTTTTCGGGGTGATATGCAGGTTATCACCGAGATTTTAGACAGTAAGACTTTTCATCAATGCGCTTCGCGCATTGATGAGTTTTACCGTCTAAAATTCGGTGATACCTGCATCACCCGAAAAAATATTAGATTCATTTCTTTATTTGATATTTGGTACATTGCTTTGCCAATACCAAGTTACAGATTAAGTTAGAGTTGGTTTCGATCGATCCATATTTCACTGAGTTTATGGCCCTGGACTTAGAAAATTTCATAAATTATCAGTTTTCCGTACTTTTTTTTCTTCACTGCTTGCAGATATTCATTTTGATATTTGGTACTTGCTTTGCCATACCAAGTTACAGATCAAGTTAGAGTTTGGTTTCGATCGAATCCATATTTCAACTGAGTTAATGGCCCTTGGACTTAGAAAATTTCATAAATTATCAGTTTTCCGTACTTTTTTTCTCACTGCTTGCCAGATATTCATTTGAAATTTGGTACATTGCTTTCCATACAGAAGTTACAGATCAAGTTCGAGTTTGGTTTCGATTGATCCATATTTCACTGAGTTATGGCCCTTGGGACTTAGAACATTTTTATAATTATCAGTTTTCCGTACTTTTTTTTCTCACTGCTTGCAGATTTATTTGATATTTGGTACATTGCTTTGCCATACCAGTTACAGATCAAGTTAGAGTGTTGGTTTCGACTCGATCCATATTTCACTGTAGTTATGGCCCTTGGACTTAGAAAATTTCATAAATTATCAGTTTTCCGTACTTTTTTTCACTTGCTTGCTAGATATTCATTGATATTTGGTACATTGCTTTGCCATACCAGTTACAGATCAAGTCGAGTTTGGTTTCGATTGATCCAATTTCACTGAGTATGGCCCTTGGACTTAGACATTTTATAAATTTATCAGTTTTCCGTACTTTTTCTCTACTGCTTGCAGATATTCATTTGATATTTTGGTACATTGCTTTGCTATACCAAGTACAGATCAAGATCGAATTTAGATTTGATCTATTCATTTCTCACTGAGTTATGGCCCTATGGACTTAGAAAATTTCATAAATTATCAGTTTTCCGACCTTTTTTTCTCACTGCTTGCAGATATTCATTTGATATTTGGTACATTGCTTTGCGCATACCAAGTTACAGATTCAAGTTCGAGTTTGGTTTCGATCAATTTATTTTTCACTGAGTTATGGTACCTTATCCTATCCTGACTTTACCATAAATCTGAATATAGCCTACATAATGCGATTAGAATATTGTTGCAGTCCAATAATGTTTGTAATCGGTAGGGGACTATGTATTGCCTACTCTCAGAATGCTTGTTAATGTTATATATCAATTTGAGCCCCGTGGGGACCCCGCTTAGAAAAGGTCCTTAGCACCCCTAGCTTGTCGTAAGAGGCGACTAAATGGGGCGGTCCTTTGGATGAGACCGCCAAAATCGAGATCCCGTATCACAGCAGGTGTGGCACGATAAAGATCCCTCGATCTCTGCTCAGAGGCCATGAGCGCCGAACATATAGGCCTAAATTTGCAGCCCTTCACCGGCAAATGGTGACGTCTCCATATGGGTGAAATATTCTCGAGAGGGACGTAAAACAATACACAACCATAAAAAATCCCTTTTCATTTGACATACCTTTTGAAAAATCCTAACACATTATAAATAGTCTTTTTTCATTCATAAAAAAGATAGATCATATTAAACACTATGTCTCAAAACGACAAACACTTCAAAATATGATTTAGACTGTAAACAGCTACAGGTAGCAATATAAGAGAACAAATTAGTATACAATAAAATATATTCTATTCGGTATTATACGATAAATACAAATCTCGTTTGCGATTATGATAGATTAGATATTTGAACTACAATTTAACGAGACTTTAACTTCATCCGTCAATTTTCGCCTGTGATATTTTCTTCCTTGTAGAACAAAGAGACCTCCTGACACCGAGGCACGGAGGATGAATGACTTGTGGAGGCTGCCAGGAACACCAGGCCTGTGACTGTGGAGGGCGAGGGACGGCGCACAAAACGGCGGATACGTGGGAATTAGGTAAATATTTATTCAGCCCTCTCGTCTGTCGTCGCTCACCATCGAAGCCATTGCCGTCTGCTACCGACAATTTGGCAACGATTCACTTTCAATTTTCTTGGAGGAAATCTCAAGTTAATTTGAGATCAGAATTCCGTTTCATTGCATATGGTTTATCCTTTTCACACTCTTGTTTGAGCATAAAAAGTCGCGATGCACGTCATGTTTGGGGGATCTGAAATATATAAAAATATGAAGGACTTTGTGTCAGTTTGGGTCGTCGTGATGAAAGTTATTGGAGTTGGGGATTCGAACCGAAGTCTGCAATTCGTCATCAATCTTTGTCACCTTCTTTGTGTGGCGCGCAGTATCAACGACTCAGCCTTTCTAAGAATGATTCCCGAAGTGACCAGCCCTTGGGGATGTTTTGATAAAACATGACATCGTACTGACGACTAGTCCTTATAATCCTTAGTCTATTGTACACTTCACAATCCCAAACTCGAACGTTTGATCATAAATTATGTTTTTTAAAGCGTGCATACAATACAATGTTTTGACAAGATTTTAGTATCACCTGTTCAAAACAATTCAGTGTGTACTGGAATATCTAAATTTGAGATCGGTTTTAGATACACATTCATTAATTTTTAGTAAAGTCGATCATACATTTAGAAATCCTAAACTCATTTAAAGTTTAGAATCAACACATGAAATGCAGTTTAACATATTACATATTGTATGTACTCAACATAAAACTTGTTAAGTATTCTATACAGATATATCAATTGTTTATTGAAATTTATATATAGGCCTAAAACAAAAACCAACAAAAAATTATAAAGCAAAAAATACCAACAACAACAAAACACCCACCAAACTAAAACCAAAAGAAACACCAAAAATTATTAAAAGTGATAAGCGATTGAAAATTGTATTACTGCATGCATTTACTTTTCATTATTTCATATAAGTGGTATCTTTAATATCTAAAACATGTTATTAACATGATAAGTTTAAAATGATAAGAATATTGTATATGTATACCCAAATTTTATTTAACTGTATATGGTGAATAAACTTTATATAAGATATGTTTAAGGAAATGGTTCTCTAAAAAGGATGGTGAATATTTTTATTTTATTTTTTTTTTTAGTAAAGAGATGAAGCCATATGTCGTATGATACAGAGATGGTCCATCCTACAAATTATTTCTCATTCAACCATCTTTTTTCTTTTGAGAATATTCTTAACCAAAGTCCGACGTAAACATACCTACAGGCATTTGATTGTCTGCTAGCATATTGTAATTACAAATTTTGGCGACTTTACTAAAGTAAGGTTTTACGGTACCTGTTAACATTTTCTGGAATGCCATCAAAATATTCTCTTTTGATATTAACAATTACATGTATATCAGTAAAATCGGACACCATACTCTTGTTTTGAAACGAGCTATATATAGCCGCGGAGGGGATTTTAGTTTGTGATATTTTTTGTTTGTTTTATTTTGTTTGTTGTTGTTTATTATTATTATTATTTTTTTTATTTCCAATTCAAATTTTCATACTTCTTTTCAGCAGAGGAAAAGACCAATGTGTGAAAATACTCATAAAACTGATGAGTACGAATATGTTAATGAATAATACTACTTCATGTATATGTAGGCTGTTCCATAGCAAAATTATAATAAACGTCAGTTCACCATAACTTACTATAATTAGAGTCGTCGTCTAAGTTTTATCAGCTCAAGTTTATGATAAGTAAATCAGTAATTTTTATGTTACTTCTGTTGAAATATTTATTCTGCTAGTCAATATGAATGTCAGAAAATATTCAAGATGTAATCTGTAGTTTTTTTCTTTCAGACAAATCAACTTATTTAAGTTTTTCCATATAGTAAGTCAAAGTTTTAACGTATTAAAGTTTTTATCGTAGCAATTCAAAGTAGCATTGTTTTTGCTACAAATCCATTTGCTACAAATTCCATGTCAAGCACAGAACAGGCTCCAGACTTAAGTCAAAATTTTGACTACTTATATCTGAAGATTTATAGGACAGATCTTTAAAAACACTGCAGGTTTTAAAAAAGAAATGAAATGCAAACATAAAGTGAAAATTTCATTTGTTTAATTAAACTGACAAACATATAATTGCATGGTCCAATCCTGTGCGCTATATGAATTTTGGACATGTGGTGAATTTAAGCTAATTCTTGTATTTCATGATCTTTCAAGATGCTTGGGGCAGTAGATCTCGGATACACCAAGGTAAAATTCCAACATTTTAACCACCCTGATAAACTATCATGCATTTATTGAAATTTC
This sequence comes from Ostrea lurida, assembly GCA_903981925.1. NCBI lineage: Eukaryota > Metazoa > Mollusca > Bivalvia > Ostreida > Ostreidae > Ostrea > Ostrea lurida. The sequence continues at coordinate 32,724 of CAJDSM010014678.1, forward strand.
ACTTTAATTTTTACCATTTCACAGGTCTGATTTTCACCCTTCGTCGTCCTACTCCTTTTGTATAGTATTTTACAAAATTCCATGGATATTTCTTTTTATTATACAACCTGGCAGGAATTTGCTGCCGCAGAAATCGTATTGTTTAATTTCTCGAAGAATAACGCTGTACTGATTGGTGTGGTCTCCCTTGATACACCTAGTAAAAGTTTGTTGCAAACAATTTACATACCAATGCTTGTAATTGATTTTAAAGCGATATAAAATTTCATTAACTTCGTTGGTTTGATTTGTGTGTGAATGCTCTTATGATACAGTTGGGTTTTTTCCCTTTAATTATGAAGTACAAAGTTTATAATTATATGCTACATGTATATAGTATTTCGGAATGGTGGTTGTATTTACTTTGTTTTACCATTCATCTTATCATCAACTATTTATTGATTTTTTAAATCTTTGTATTTTAAGTTTCGTTTCTTTATTACTTTGAGCAATGTGCTCATGTTACATTGTGTGTAATTAGAATTTCATAATAAACTAATTACAATGGTCATTATCATATGACATTCTCTATTCAGTATATGTATACACTAGTGATGTCCACTTATACAATAAGACGTGGTACCTACAATGTAATGTTTATTTTCAAAAATGTACTGTACTGGGTGTATAGATATTTTCTCAATGAAGTGAAAAATGAGATATATACATACAGTTCCAAAGTTATGCAGGGAATTCATATCATATAGTAATCATGTTAATGCTGTAAAACAAATTACACAATATCACCATGATACGCAGTTGTTATTGAAGTTACATGTATCGTTGGTACTTAAACCCTCATTTATCCGGATACCACTCATTCATTGATTATTTCCTTTGTATAAGAGATTAACGTAATTACAGTGAACATACCGACAAAGCAGAAGTGAAGTGGAAGCTATAAAAATAGCATTGAAAACAGAGAGAGAGAGAGAGAGAGAGAGAGAGAGAGAGAGAGAGAGAGAGAGAGGACTCCAGTTGTCAATTCGTACAGAATGGTTTGAAATCAGAAGAGGACAAAGAACGTTACAATTTGAGTAACATATCCGGTAATGTAGCAATTTCCCTAAGTACACGGTTCACCTATGTCCTTATTTGGACAATTGGATTTAAAAAAAATAGAAAAAAAAATCTTTGTCATGTTTTTTTTAATCTTCCAACATACGAAAAGAGAAAAGAACATATTGGTTAAAGTTTGACAATTGGATTTATAGTTTATATATTATCACGTCATAAAATACGACAACTTTCAGTTTAATCTTTTTTATTGAAAGTGTGTACAGAACGCACCATGCAATAATTCAGAACACGTCACAGCAGGTGTGGCACGAACTGCTCAAAGGCCCTGAGTGCCGAGCATAGGCCTAAATTTTGCAGCCCTTCACCGGCATTGGTGACGTCTTCATATGAGTGAAATATTCTCGAGTGGGACGTTAAACAGTAAATAATCAATCATTCAGAACACGCTAATCGTGAAATATCGGTGGTGGCTTCGTAACTGGGAGGTCGTGAATTCGAGCCCCGCTCGTGCCATGGCCGCGTCTAACATTAGACGTAAATGATTGATTGATTATTTACTGTTTTACGTCCCACTCGAGAATATTTCACTCATATGGAGACGTCACCATTGCCGGTGAAGGGCTACAAATTTAGGCCTGTGCTCGACACTCATAGCCTTTGTTTATCGTCCCACACCTGCTTTGACACGGTGCCTCGGTTTTTCCGGTCTCATCTCCTCATCCGAATGACCGCCCCATTCAGTCGCCTCTCACGACACGCAAGGGATGCCTGGTGACTATTTAACCTGGACCACCACGGGTTCAGACGTTAAACTGAAAAGGTGAAGATAACAAACAGGGATCAATCTCATATACTATAAGGAATAAACAAAATTAGATTGGCATACATGGACCCCTGCATGCGCGGATCTAGAAGGGGGGGGGGGGTCCGGACCCCCTACCCCCCCCCCCCCCCTGGAATTTGCAAAGCTTAATATCGCCGATATACTGGAAATGAACAAAATATTATTTTTCATATTTGTGCACTTCCACAGTTATACTTAAGGTTGGAACCCCCCCCCCCCGGAAAATTTTCTGGATCCGCGCCTGGACCCCTGGATACAGGTGGGATGAGGTGCTAGGAGGAAGTATGCATCCCTTGTTCGATCGATTACCACCCCGTGAGCCCTTTATTTGATCAGGAAAACGGGAGTTACGTCCATAGTCATACAGTGATGTAAGTAAAGAACGCCCAACTAGCTGTGAAACTTTGACCCAATGACATGTTGTATTGACAAGCCAGATCGTTTTACGGCCTGGCATGAAATTTATTGAAAAGCTGACTTTAAAGACCTTATGACACCGACTTCTCTTATTAGTAGCCTGCCTCGATTTAAACAATATTGCGTAGAACATATTTACATCATATGCAGGCGGTAATGAAATATTCATTATATTACATTCGCACTAAACTTTACTCTGTCCCTTGAAAATTTTGTATGAATACAAGAAAAAAACTAAAGCTAGTACTCATTTGGATTCCTTCAACACCGGAATAACAGAAGATTGGGGATATTGCCTATCACAACTCTTTGTTCTACGCGTATTAAGTGAGGAGTGAACTCCAGAAACCTCGCCGATTCCTACATCTCAAAGTTGACATATAAGGAATTGATGCTATCACATATAACAAACATCCTCAATTATAAAAAAGTACAGTCCTGTATTCCGTCTTCAAAGATGAAATCCACACCTTGTATTTCATATAGATATTGACAATTACAATGAGATCTCAAAGTGTACTGTTCCTCTTCTCATTTAATTATATCTTTCCGGTGGTCAAATAATAACGGGGGATATAAATAATAGTCCAAAATGAGGATCTTTAAGTCCCTTATTTTAAAGGATCCTAAATTCCTAGACTTTCGCTCATTTAAATGGCGACATAATTTCATGACTATCAGGAATACGCCAGCGTTGGACAAATCTGAGGGAGAGGAGCTTTGAAATTTGTCTGAATGGATTAAACTATTGAATTTTTTTAAAATCCCGTAGTCGCCTTTTGACGGGGAAAATTGCGTACCATTATATCGTCTGTTTTAAGAACCAGAAGTGGTAAATGAGTTGCATAGACTACATGAAACTTTGTACTAGTTCCAGCCGATAAAGAAAGTAACAACTATTGTCTTTGTTTTGTAAAAGTTACTACATGTATTATAATTTGTCTTTTAAATAGAACTAGGATTTACTTCAACATCTGGGAATCCTACTTACACTCAAAACAATCTCCTTTCTGTTTTAAATACTTTCAATATTCAGAAAACTCAGGATCAATTTGAATTACCTACCTTTATTGGATTCCGAAATTGCATAAAACCCTTACAAACAAAGATACATCGCTGGTTCAGTAAGTCTCTACCAAGCCTCTTTCATTTACTTTTAACCAAACTATTAACAGCTATTAAAAAGTTTCTTCAAGATACATGTTCACTACATATCCAGTAGTGGTGTCAATCAGATGTGGTTCTTAAAAATCTTAAAGAGCTTTTGGATACTAAAATCACGAAAATTGTCTAAATTGACTGCATTCAAAACGTATGATTTCTCACACTTATGCAACGATTTCTCACGACAAATTAAAATCTAGGCTTTTTCAGATTATAGTAATTGCTTTTTAAACACAAAAAACGGCACCCTAAAATAGAAATTTTTAGTCGTTGGGAACAGAACTCGTATTTGTGAGAAAACACGGATTGCCACACATAATACTCTGAAGTATATATTAAGAGCATGCTTGGGTTTCTTATAGATAATATTTATGTAGTTTGGAGCCATGTCTTCCAACAAGCCGTTGTATTCCTATGGTCACTAAATGTGTCCCCTTATTGGCAGACTTTTATTTTTTATATTCATATGAAGCAGAATTTGTACAAAAATTGTTACAGGATAAAACAAAAATCTTGCCATTGTCCTCACCTCATTGATGATATGATGATGTCCTATCAATTAACAATCAATAATTTTGACAATTATGTCCAATTTGATACATTGTATATCGGACGAACTCGAAATAAGAAATCACAGAATCTGACATATCTGCTTCATATTGGATAATTCACTTAATATTGAGTCAAATGCAGACTGACATACATTATATGATGAACGTGATGACTTTAACTTTGCAATCGTCAACTTTCCTTTCTATGTAGTATAATACACTATCACTGCTTATGGTGTATATATCTCCAGCTGATTCGATACGCAAGAGCATGCTATGCTAATGAGGAATTTTAAAGCGAGGCAACTAGAACACAAAAAGTTGATGTTGCAGGGTTAACTTATAACCGAATTTGTTTAAGTCGTCATTTCGCGAATTCTACGGTCGTATAATGAATTTGTTTGCGATTACAAATTATCACTAAGTCATATGTTGATGATTTGTTTCATACCCTTTGTTAGACTGTCATTTCCTACTAGATTTGACGACGGGAATCCGTTTACTTTAATTTGGACTAGGGGCTCACGGCGGTGTGACGTCACCAGAGTATCTCCTCCATGGCTGATCCTGCCTTGCTTTTGTCGAGGGTGTTGCCCTAACACTAATTTTTGTATATTGTATTTTTGGATTATGATTACGTTTAACACCATGTTAACTTCGCCTATTTATATTGCTACACGAAATTGGGAAGATGACGATGAAAAAGCTGACGTCATCTGTTTGTCATAAATTTGAATTGTTAGTTTGCCGTTCACACCAATGTTTTATAAGAAAAAAGTTTAAGTAATAAGCAAATGTGGGAAATACTAGGGTGTTTTGATTTTTTTTAGTTAACGGAGATAATTATATCGATAACTGAGATATATCGAAGCATGAAAATAATTATTATTTTAAAAATAGATGAAACGTGTCCACTCTAACTGTCGAGTTCAATACTTTGTCCACTAATGTAGAAGCTTTTGATTAAATTATGTCTCGTAAGAATATAAAGACAAGCCAGCCTATGAAGGATCACAATTCGTGTCCATGGGAATTCCAACAGACTGTTGCCAGTCTGACTATTACCAAAATAATGTCAATGAAAAACGCCATCATATTTTCATATCAAAGTTAGAGTTCTTACAAATCTAATCAGAGTGGTCTTTAACAAAGTAATTTTTGAGTGGCTGATCACTAGATATGAATATTTCCTTTTCCCATTTTGTTAAAGAAGCACCTACCATTGATGTCAAAACATCTTATCGTGAGGAATAGTCGTGTAAAGTGTTGAAAAGTCATTCAATTTGATGTTGTTGATTGGTTTTGTGATTTCAGTTTGACTAAAAGTACTTTGGAATTTTTAGGATCCATATTTAATTTACACCATTTTCGGCAGAAGTTGTGACACTGTGCTTTTTGGAATTTCTCCTTCACAACAATATTTTCGTGTGGATCAAATGTAGGGGTTGCTAGAACATTTAATATATCCAGCTTCCTCTGTGTTTAATGGTTTTCATGAAGTTTTGGAATCCAGTATAGGTACGGTGACTCATATTCATCCATTCCATTGACTGGGATATCAAATGTGTTTAAACTGAAGCACGATTAATTTCATCTTTAGCAAGAGTAGTTGGAGAATGAAATGTGGAATTAATGCCAAGTTCGTTTAAAATATAGGGGTCAAAATGAGCCTAACGAAGACAATGTTGTAACAAGCTTTGTCAGCTGGAACCAAAACATATTCCCTATGTAACCTATCTAATTCTTTGATCACTTCTGGTTTAAAAACATAGATTTATTGATGGTACGTAGATGTACTTTTGTTTTATGTGTCTAATCATAATTCTAATATTCTTCTTATACTTATAGCCCACCGTCTGGCACAATCTATATAGTAATGACTATACTCTTCGTTAAACGCTCGGCCTTTAAAAGGGAAACTCACGGATCTGTGGCCTCATAAAAACAGAGGTCACGGTAGGCGTTAGCACGTAAGAGAACCCTCACTGTTAAGGCTCTGAGTGCTAAGCATAGGTCTAAATTTGTGGTACTTCACCTACAACTGATGACGTCTCTATGTGAAAAATTGGCACGCTAACGAACCCTCACTGCTATGGATCTGAGCGCTAACCGTAGATCTAATATAAATTTGTAGTACTTCACCTACAGCATGTTTCTCGAAGATTGTAAATCCTTAGTATATGCCCAGTTAATCTATAAAGAAACCCTGTTATGGGTATGCTAATAAATGTTTCATACTAAGGATTTTGTTTAACATTATCTAAAGCAACGGATCTGCAACTGATCTCTCTTGAGACTTATTTAGCATTTTTTGGCCAGCTTTGATCACAATTAAATCTCAAGAATTTAATATGGATCCATTATATTTGCAAATTTTCGGTTTATAATCATTTGCTATAATCCGAGTTGATATATATTTAGTAAATTTCAATACGTCATTAAAGTCATGTGTTAATCTCAATACATGTGTGTTCCCTTTAGTTTCTAGGCATCATTATTGAAGCAAGCTCTGGACTTCTTTTTATTTTACGGCATTGTACAGCAACAAGGCACGTAAGCAGCAATCTTCTAGAGCATATCTTTATATTGTAAATTGTGCATTGTTCTGGAATCCTACTTTTCTTCATATGTTGGAGATGGCTCTAAAAAGTCATGTACTATAATTTCTCCCTCTCTAAATTCTTATATACTAATAGATAGGGACGTGTCGCTGGGAATAGGTAGCCTTTTTCTACATCAGAATATATGACAAGGTATAGAAATCAGCATTAAATATTTGAAAATGTCATTAGCAGTATCAAATTAATTACTGTTAACAATTTCAGAGCAGTATTCAAGCTGGGCAATTAAAACAAGAATGACCGCAGGTCAATCGATAACCGAAGCAAATCTAAAATCCTCAGCGGCACGTCCCTACCCGTAAAATTATGAAGCCCCCCCCCTCCCTCCCCAGGATAATTTTCTATCCATTCTCATGACAACCAAGGCGTAGAGCATTTGGACTACAACAGACCTTTGTTCCCAGCACCGTTTGAAGTTTGAATAAAACCCCTAACTAGTGCGTATGCCACACTCGCTATATTTAAAAGGCTTCAAATATGAAGAAGAGGCTGTTAAAGGTAGGAGATGTGGTACTGTAAGATTTACCAGCGCCGTAATAAACCAAAGATCAACAACTTAGAAAGCCATGAAAAAGCAATGAAAAGCAAGAGTTGTCTTCCGCTGAGGATAGGAGGCTTGTATGTGTACGGTTTTGAAATAATGTTTACGTTTGAACGTATTTGTACGAACACTTTCGATGTTAAAGAAATTAAATTTTTAATATGTTTTTGCATTTGATTTCTCTTTGAAAATCCTGTAATGGTTGTAAACATCTTAAAATATAAGTAATCAAAAGTTCGACTTTTAAAAGTCTATTCTCAGTTAATGGTCTTGGGGCCTGATGTATTTTTTTGTGTTTATTTTTTAACTTACTATTTGCATATTTGGTATAATGCACAGATACACAAGAAGATGCCAAAATATTTAAGATAAAAGAAAATAAGCCTGCCACGAAATGAATTTAGTTGTAACATTGAACGTCTTGTCCAATTTAAATGTCGAACGGATTTCAAAAGATTTAAGAACACAAATATAATACCTCATTACATTGCACTGTACTTTCATGCTGTTCTTTACATGAAGGACGGGATAATCATTATATAACGGTATTCTCAAAGACTTTAGAAATTCCCATTTACCTCAAGTCTTGGACCCTTGTGAGTAACCCCAACATTTTTATTTAGAGACATTGAAACTATGTTGAAAAGGATGTGTTTGTGAAATACTGATGCCCCAGTACGGTAACAAGTTAATTATGGTACCCCAAAAAGGTCTAATCACAAGGAATACACATGTGAAATATAAAATTCCTAAACAATGATTAGTCCCATTCCTATACATTTATAAGCTATAGCCAAAATTAAAGTTTTTGCAGAGAGACAGACGGACAGACCCAAAACTATATGCCATCTGAATCTCCGATTTCAAGGGTATAATGACGATGTACGGAATACAAGCTTTGATCTGAAAGTGATGTACGAAATCACCGATCTTCATCTTCCAATGAAAAGATTACGAACAGTGATCAATCTCGTAAGTCCCAAACAGAATACAAAACAAGAGTTGGGCGAACATGGATCCCTAGATACACCAGCGTTGCAATCAGGTACTTAGGAGGAGTAAACATCGCCTGTTTACCGGTCACACCCGCAGTGAGCCCATTATTTTGATCAGGTAAACGGAGCCAGTGTATAAAGAACGGTCTAACAACTGCATCAAAACGTATGATTTCTCCACACTTTATACAACAATTCCTTACGATCCATTAAAATCTAGGCTTTTTCAGATATTAGATAATTGCTTTTTCAATAAAAATGGCACCCGAAAATACGAGTTTCTGGTAGTTGGGAAACCAGAACATATTTTGTTAGAAACCACTCTGGATTGCCTACACAGATACTCTGACGTAGATATCAAGAGCATGCTTGGGTTTCTTATGGATAATATTTATGTAGTCTTTGGTGACCATGTCTTCCAACAATCCGTTGGTATTCCTATGGGCACTAATTGTGCCCCCTTATAAGCAGACATACAAAGCAGAATTTGTTTAGAAACTGTTACGGGATAAAAAAAAATTACCGTGCCCTTCAGCCTTGCATATAGATATATAGATAGTGTCTTCATAATTATGTCCATTTGATATATCCCGACGAACTCGAAATAAAGGACTCCATATAATCTATCATATCTGCTTCATTTTTGAATATTTTACTTTATATTGATTCTAATGACATACTGACAACTACATTATATGATAAGTGTGATGACTTTAACTCTGCAATCGTCAACTTTCCTTTTCTATGTAGTAATGTACCACTATCATCTGCTTATGGTGTGCATATCTCCCAGTTGATTCGATACGCAAGAGCATGCTTTGCGTATGGGGACTTTTTTTAAGCGAGGCCAAACTACATGTACTTAACAAAAAAATTTGATATTGCGGGGTTATAACGAATCTCGTTTAAAGTCATCATTTCGCAAATTCTACGGTAGCTGTAATGACCTTGTTTGCGATTACAAATTATCACTAAGTCATATGCTGTTTGTTTCATACCCTTGTTAGACTGTCATTTTCGTACTAGATTTGACCACGGTTATCCTGTTTACTTTGTTGCGATTAAGGGCTCACGGCGGGTGTGACAGTCGGCAGAGGTTGCTTACTCCTCCATGGCACCTGATCCTACCTTCGCTTTGTCGGACGGTCCGTGTTGCCCTACACTCGATTTTGTACAAATATATATTGGGATATTTTGGGATTATGATTACTAGTATGTGTAATACTTTGTTAATTTCGCCAATTTATATGAATCACGTCAGACAGCATTTTGACTCAATCGCAGTCCGTACTGACAAACTAGACCGTAACGACCACATACAATTTCTTGCCTGTAAACGTGACTGCTGAAATCCCTGCAACATATTGTTTGTAAGTAGCCAGTCTCGATCCTAAAATTGATCATACACAGAACAAGCTCTTGTGTATCGAATAAGTTTAGAAATATACACAACATATGCAGGTGATGATGTGATGTTATGAGAAGTTGACGATGAATTGATTGATTATTTATTATATTACGTCCCACTCAAGAATATTTCAGTCATATGGAGACGTCACCATTGCCGTGAATGGCAGCAAAAATTTAGTCCTATGCTCAACACTCAGGGCCTTTGAGCAGGGAGGAGTTTTTATCGTGCCACACCTGCTATGACACGGGGCCTCAGTTTTTCCGGTTTCATCAGCAAAAAATATCGGAGCATAAACTTCAAATTAATGATGGTAGTAACCAACTTTTGTACAAACATTTTAATTTTCTAGACCATTCCATCTTGTCAATGAAAGTTAGAATTTAAAAGAAAAAAATACCATCATACAAACGATCCCACTTCAACTACCCCTTTTCGTAGATAACGATAAAATCACTGGATCAAGACTCTGGGCACTGCATTTCCATATGGATGCAACGATAATGTACAAACTGTAGGAAATTTGACTAGTCTACTAGGAAATAACGTGAATGTGATGAGACTTTTTCGAAATGTACAGAGAATTAAACGCATTCATGGACATCGTTCACATACACAATGTCACTCCTCGCTCACTTTTGCCTTATGTCTACCAACAATTAGGTCCATGTCACATTCGCACAAAACCTTACTCTGTTCCATTGAGAGTTTTGAACAAGTTATTAGAAGATGCCAAACCCAGTCCACACTTGGATTCTTCCACACCAGAATATAGGCTGAATGCTATGATTATGGATGTTGCCGTTGCCATATCACAGGCTCTTTAAACCACCGCTAATTACGGATAGTACTCCTTCCGAATCTCGCCGCCGGTTCCTTAAGCTTACTAATAAAGGAATACATGCCGTAAACATAAGCAACATTCTTCGTCATAAAAAAGTTCAGCCGTGTATTCCAGCCTATTTTCAGTTCAAGTCTCCATCCTGCATTTCCTACAAATATACTTCCACGATTGCATCCAAACTTTTTAATTACAAGCAACCTCTACAGTGCCTAGATATCTTATACTTAATCCACCCACATGTTCTTCTTTCAACTATAGTCCAGCTGGACAGGTCATTACAGGTGATATTAATATAGTTGAAAACAAAACCGCGAAGTTAACATCGTGTCAGAGGATCCTCAAAATGAGGATCTAAGATCACTTATTTTAAAAGGTCCTAAATTCAGCGAACCTCGATCATTCAATTGGCGACAGAACTTCATCTCCATTATGAATTCTGTCGAAGATTATGCCAGACGATGGATCAAATATGAAAAAAGTAGCACTTGATACCTTGTCAGAATGGATTAAAAA
>CAJDSM010014678.1:51145-61925 GCA_903981925.1 Ostrea lurida
CATTTTATACTTATAGCCCACCGTCTGGCACAATCTATTAGTAATACTATACTCTTCGTTAAACGCTCGGCCTTTAAAAGGGAAACTCACGATTGTGGCCTCATAAAAACAGAGGTCACGCGTAGGGTTAGCACGTAAGAACCCTCACTGTTAAGGCTCTGAGTGCTAAGCATAGGTCTAAATTTGTGGTACTTCACCTACAACTGATGAGTCTCTATGTGAAAAATTGGCACGCTAACGAACCCTCACTGCTATGGATCTGAGCGCTAACCGTAGATTCTAATATAAATTTGTAATACTTCACCTACAGCATGTTTCTCGAAGATTGTAAATCCTTAGTATATGCCAGTTAATCTATAAAGAAACCTGTTATGGGTATGCTAATAAATGTTTCATACTAAGGATTTTGTTTAACATTATCTAAGCAACGGATCTGCAACTGATCTCTCTTGAGACTTATTAGCATTTTTGGCCAGCTTTGATCACAATTAATCTCAAGATTTAATATGGATCATTATATTGCCAATTTTCGGTTTATAATCATTTGCTATAACGAGTTAATATATTTAGTAAATTTCATAACGTCATTAAAATGTGTTAATCTCAATACATGTATTTTTCCCTTTAGTTTCTAGCATCATTATTGAAGCAAGCTCTGGACTTTTTTTTTTATTACGCATTGTACGCAACAAGGCACTTAAGCAGCAATCTTCTAGAGCATATCTTATATTGTAAATTGTGCATGTTCTGGAATCTACTTTTCTTCATATGTTGGAGATGGCTCTAAAAATCATGTACTATAATTCTCCCTCTCTAATTCTTATATACTAATAGATAGGACGTGTCGCTGGGATATGTAGCCTTTTCTACATCAGAATATATGACAGGTATAGAAATCAGCATAAATATTTGAAATGTCATTAGCAGTATCAAATTAATTCTGTTAACAATTTCTAGAGCAGTATTCAAGCTGAGCAATTAAACACAGAATGACCGCAGGTCAATCGATACCGAAGCAAATCTAAAATCCTCAGCGGCACGTCCCTACCGTAAATTATGAAGCCCCCCTCCTCCCAGGATAATTTTCTATCCATTCTCATGACAACCAAGGCGTAGAGCATTTGGACTACAACAGACCTTTGTCCCAGCACGTTTTGAAGGTTGATAAAACCCTCATAGTGCGTATGCCACACTCGCTATATTAAAAGCTTCAAATATGAAGAAGAGGCTGTAAAGGTAGGAGATGTGGTACTGTAGATTTACCAGCGCCAGTATAAACCAAGACAACAACTTAGAAAGCCATGAAAAGCAATGAAAGAAAGAGTTGTCTTCCGCTGAGGATAGGAGGCTTGTATGGGACGGTTTTGAAATAGTTTACGGTTGAACGTATTTGTACGAAAACTTTCGATGTTAAAGAATTAAATTTTTAATATGTTTTTGCATTTGTTTCTCTTTGAAATCCTGTAATGGTGTAAACATCTTAAAATATAAGTAATCAAAAGTTCGACTTTTAAAAGTCTATTTTCAGTTAATGGTTTGGGCCTGATGTATTTTTTGTGTTTATTTTTTAACTTACTATTTGCATATTTGGTATATGCACAGATACACAGAAGATGCCAAATATTAAGATAAAAGAAATAAGCCTGCACGAAATGAATTATTGTACATTGAACGTCTTGTCCAATTTAAATGTCGAACGATTTCAAAAGATTATAAGAACACAAATATAATACACTCATTACATTGCACTGTACTTTCATGCTGTTCTTTCATGAAGGACGGGATAATCATTATATAACGGTCCAAAGACTTTAGAATTCCATTTACCTCAGTCTTGACCCTTGTGAGTAACCCAACATTTTTATTTAGAACATTGAAACTATGTTGAAAAGATGTGTTTGTGAAATACTGATGCCCAGTACGGTAACAAGTTAATTATGGACCCCAAAAAGTCTAATCACAAGGGATACACATGTGAAATATAAAATTCCTAAACAATGATTAGTCCCATTCCACCATTATAAGCTATAGCCAAAATTAAAGTTTTTGCAGAGACAGACGGACAGACCCAAACTATATGCCATCTGAATCTCCGATTTCAAGGGTATAATGAGCGATGTACGGAATACAGCTTTGACTGAAGGTTACGAAATCACGATCTTCATCTTCCAATGAAAGATTACGAAAGTTGATCAATCTCGTAAGTCCAAACAGAATACAAAACAAGAGTTGGGCGAACATGGATCCCTGATACACCAGCGTTGCAATCAGTACTTAGGAGTAAACATCCCTGTTTACCGGTCACACCCGCAGTGAGCCATTATTTTGATCAGGTAAACGAGCCAGTGTATAAAGAACGGCTCTACAACTGCATCAAAACGCTATGATTTTCTCCACATTTATACAACATTCCTTACGATCCATTAAAATCTAGCTTTTTCAGTATTAGATAATTGCTTTTTCAATAAAAATGGCACCCGAAAATACGAGTTTCTGGTAGTTGGAACCAGAACATATTTTGTTAGAAAACTCTGGATTGCCTACACAGATACTCTGACGTAGATATCAAGAGCATGCTTGGGTTTCTTATGGATAATATTTATGTAGTCTTGTGACCATGTCTTCCAACAATCCGTTGGTATTCTATGGGCACTAATTGTGCCCCTTATAAGCAGACATACAAAGCAGAATTTGTTAGAAACTGTTACGGGATAAAAAAAAATTACCGTGCCCTTCAGCCTTGCATATTAATTATAGATAGTGTCTTCATAATAATGCCATTTGATATATCCGAACGAACTCGAAATAAAGGGCTCATATAATCTATCATATCTGCTTCATTTTTGAATATTTTACTTTATATTGATTCTAATGACATACTGACAACTACATTATATGATAAGTGTGTATGACTTTAACTCTGCAATCGTCAACTTTCCTTTTCTATGTAGTAATGTACCACTATCATCTGCTTATGGTGCATATCTCCAGTTTATTCGATACGCAAGAGCATGCTTTGCGTATGGGACTTTTTTAAGCGAGGCCAACTACATGTACTTAACAAAAAATTTGATATTGCGGGAGTTACGAATCTCGTTTAAAGTCATCATTTCGCAAATTCTACAGTAGCTGTAATGACCTTGTTTGCGATTACAAATATCACTAAGTCATATCTGTTTGTTTCATACCTTTGTTAGACTGTCATTTTCGTACTAGATTTGACACGGTTATCCTGTTTACTTTTGTTCGATTAAGGCTCACGGCGGTGTGACAGTCGGCAGAGGTGCTTACTCTCCATGGCACCTGATCCTACTTCGCTTTGTCGGAGTCCGTGTTGCCCTACACTCGATTTTGTACAAATATATATTGGGATATTTTGGGATTATGATTACTGATATGTGTAATACCTTGTTAATTTCGCCAATTATATGAATCACGTCAGACAGCATTTTGACTCAATCGCAGTCCGTACTGACAACTAGACGTACGACCACATACAATTTCTTGCCTGAAACGTGACTGCTGAATCCTGACATATATTGTTGTAAGTAGCCAGTCTCGATCCTAAAATTATCATACACAGAAAAGCTCTTGTGTATCGAATAGTTTAGAAATATACACACATATGCAGGTGATGATGTAGATGTTATGAGAAGTTGACGATGAATTGATTGATATTATTATATTACGTCCCACTCAAAATATTCAGCTCATATGGAGACAGTCCATTGCCGTGAATGCAGCAAAAATTTATCCTATGCTCAACACTCAAGCCTTTGAGCAGGAGGTTTTTATCGTGCCAACCTGCTATGACACGGGGCTCAGTTTTCCGGTTTCATCAGCAAAAAATATCGGAGCTAAACTTCAAATAATGATGTAGTAACCAACTTTTGTACAACACATTTTATTTCTAGACCATTCATCTTGTCAATGAAAGTTAGAATTTAAAAAAAAAATACCATCAATACAACAATCCCACTTCAAGTACCCTTTTCGTAGAGACGATAAAATCACTGGTCAAGACTCTGGCACTGCATTTCATATGGATGCAACAGATAATGTACAAACTGTAGGAAATTGACTAGTCTACTAGGAAATAACGTGAATGTGATGAACTTTTCGAAATGTACAGAGAATTAAACGCATTCATGACATCGTTCACATACACAATGCATCCTCGCACTTTTGCTTATGTCTACCAACAATTAGTCCATGTCACATTCGCACAAACCTTACTCTGTTCCATTGAGAGTTTTGAACAAGTATTAGAAGATGCCAAACCCAGTCACACTTGGATTCTTCCACACCAGAATATAGGCTGAATGCTATGATTATGGATGTTGCCGTTGCCATATCACAGGCTCTTTAAACCACCGCTAATTACGGATAGTACTCCTTCGAATCTCGCCGCCGGTTCCTTAAGCTTACTAATAAGGATACATGCCGTAAACATAAGCAACATTCTTCGTCATAAAAAAGTTCAGCCGTGTATTCCAGCCTTTTTCAGTTCAAGCTCCATCCTGCATTTCCTACAAATATCTTCCACGATTGCATCCAAACTTTTTAATTACAAGCAACCTCTACAGTGCTAGAATATCTTATACTAATCCACCACATGTTCTTTCAACTATAGTCAGCGGACAGGTCATTACAGGTGATATTATATGTTGAAAACAAACGCGAAGTTAACATCGGCAGAGGATCTCAAATGAGGATCTAAGATCACTTATTTAAAAGGTCCAAATTCAGCGAACCTCGATCATTCAATTGCGACAGAACTCATCTCCCTTATGAATTCTGTCGAATTATGCAGACGATGGATCAAATATGAAAAAAGTAGCACTTGATACCTTGTCAGAATGATTAAAAATGTAAGAAAGAATATTGAATTCCCGTATTAGACATACACGTACCAAAGCCGTAGCATCTATCCTTCTGTGTTTCGTAACCAGAAGTGATCAAAGAATTACATAGGTTAATGAGGAATATGTTTTGGCTCCAGCTGACGCAGCGTGTAACAATATTGTCTTTGTCTGTAAGGCTCATTACTACAACTGCATTTCAAACGAACTTGTATATAACTCCATATTTGTATCGTACTTACACTCCTACTCTCTTTCAAAAGATGAAATCTTGAAAATCATGTTTCAGTTTTAAACACATTAATATCCTAGTCAATGGGACGGACGAATATATTACCGTATCTCTACTGGATTCCAAAACTTCACGCAAATCCCTTCACAAGATACATTGCTAGATCTAGTAAATGTTCCAAAATCTTCAATTTCACGAAAATATTGACAGCAGTGAAGGGGCAACTCAGACGTATTGTGAAACTACATATGCCAGAAGTGGTGTAACTCAAATGTGGATCTATAAAAACTCCAAAGAACTTCTAGTGAGTTTGAAATCCCAGAACCTTTCACATATCAACAACATCAAAACATATAACTTTCAACACTTTACACGACCATTCCGCACGATGAATTAAAGACAAGACCTTTTAACATTATAGACAGTGCTTCTTAACAGAAATGGAAAAGAAACATTCATATCTATCAGCCATTCAAAAAATTACTTTGTTAAACTCACTCTGATTCTTCACACAAGTACTCTGAAGCTGAATCCAAAGCAATGCTGAAGTTCTTCATTGACAATATCTTTGTAGTTTTTGGCAATCAGTCTTCCAACATTCTGTTGGAAAATTCTAATGGGCACGAATTCTGTTCCTTTATTAGCTGACCTATTTCTATTTTTATGAGGCAGAATTCATACAAAAGCTTCTACATGAAAAGAAGAAATTTATAAGCGGTCGCTTTAATTCGACTTTTCGATATATTACGACGTGTTTATCTATTAATGATAATGATTTTCATTCAAATGTCGACACAATATATCCCAACGAATTAGAAAGGAAGGACACCACAGAGTATTAAGTGTCTGCTTCGTCCTTGGTATTTTATTGAACATTGACATTAAAGGGCATTGGACACGTTTTGAACTAAAATGTAAAATTTTAGATTGCCAATTTAATGTTTACAATGCTTGGCTAAGATATTTCTAATGTCAGGAAAAATTTGAACGTCATCTGTTGACTTCCAAGTGAACAGCACTACAATTCTTTGTTATTAACCAGCCCGAACCATGATTTTATTACATATATTGATATTACTACTTAACGCTCCATTTAAAGCATATTTTTTAGAATTAGAAGTTAATTTCTAAACACAATTAAACAGTGTCTAGTGTTTCTCACATCTCATAAATGTTTTAAACATGATATTTTCTACGAAGCAATCTTTTTGTAAACATAAACAAGGCTCGAGCCTTGTTTGGATAGCGAAATTTTGTGAGCGCTATATCTTACTTGTAACTCAACAACTGATTTTTTAATTTTTGCTGACCACTAGAAATAACTTGATTAAGCATTTTAAACATCAAAATTGGCCATGGCAATCTAAAATTTTAACATTTTTAGTTCGAAACGTGTCCATGTCCCTTTAACGGCAAACTAACAAATCAAATTTATGTAAACAGGACGATTTCAATTCTCCACGTAACTTCCATATTTATGTAAGCATATATCATCATTACCTGCATTGGTGTGTATGTCTCTCAATTATCAGATACGCAAGAGCTTGTTCTGAGTTATGACAGTTTTTCGAATCGAGGCAAGTTCTTACAAACAAGTTCTTGTTGCAGGTTTCAAACAATCACGCTTAAAAGCAACGATTTCGTAAATTCTATGGTCGTTTTAGATGATTTTAGTTTGCAGGTATTGACTGCCATTGGGTCAATGCTGTCTGACGTGTTTCATAGTAATTATTAAGCCATTTTTCATACACTGATTTGACTACGGATAGCGCCGTTTACCTGATCAAGACAATGGGCTCACGGCGGGTGTGACCGGTAAACAGGGGTTTGTTTAATCTAAAACGCCGTCGTAACACCATGTCGCATGATACATACATTGAATATTCATCTCGTCATATTTACATGTAAAGGCAAAGATAACGAACAGTGATCAATCTCGCAAGTTCCAAACAGAATACAAAAACAAGAGTTGGGCAATCACGGACCCCTGGACACACCACATATCCAATGATCTTTGCCAATTGTACATAGTGATGCATTGTGGACAATGTGCATATGAATCTTAATGATATACTTATCAGTACGTCTACTTTTAGACGGTTGTGAATTTAGATATAAACAAGAGGGAACAGAAATTTCTGACTTCCGCCATGGTTTTATTAGTTTTCTGAATCCAGGATCCGGATCGCCGCCAGAATTTAATGGGGACTTCCTTAGACCAAGATACATCTGTGTACTAATTTTGGTGGAGGTATTTTGAGAATACAGGAGAGCATGCATGAACTGCAATGCGTTAGGCCAACATCACTGTATGCAGTTCATACAATCAAAAGTGAAATTTATTTTTTGATAATCTTGCAAATTAGATTACACATAACAACTTTATGTGTGAAATTCTATGTGTAGAATATGGAGACCAGCTTGTTACAATACTCTATGTACAGAATAAACGATCTAAAACACATGTATTGATTTCTAAATCACTGGTTAAATTATGAAAAAAATATGATTTACAGAAATATTCATCACTGATATGGTACAAATCTAGTATCATCCATTATGGAAAATGGGCAAATTGGACACCATCAGGATACAAATGAGAGTGCCTGTAATACAATGTAACCGTATAGCAAGGTTTTCCTGTAACCTCAAGTAAATGTAAATAAAATCAGAGCAGATTCACAGCTCTCTTTTTTCAAAATGAAACTTTTTTAAAGTAACATGCATACAATTTGTAGTACAGAATGTAATCTATCCCCACGATTTCTCAATAAGCCCAAAACAAGGGGAGTTTATATAGAGCTATACAAAGTGGGGTAACATTTACAACCAAATTAACCAATTTAAATGCATATATAATTAATATAAAATATATTATAATATAATTATATATATATATATATATATATCCTTGTCCTTGTATCGGATGTTTGGAAAAAGTTCAATGTACGGAAATTATACGCTAGATGTTCAATCCGTATCACATTTGTCATGCCTACAAGATTTGTAAGTAGTTTGTAGTTTTACGATTGCTTAAGGGATGTCGCTTGACTCATCGTGCAACGTCTGCACTGTGTTCGTCTAGGCGTTCACCGATGAATAATGAGATATGAAGCGACAGAGTGCGAGACAAAATCTCCGTTTAACTAACATGCACTGCACTTTTATAAAAATAGCATGATACTTATGATTCATGTGTAAATGCTGAAATAATTGTATTAAGATAGTACAAGTTCGATCTTGATATACTTTTTAGCAGGATGCTAGCTTTTTTCAAAACGGATCACAGTTGAGGGAGACAGGAGTCTATTGTATTATATGCCTGACTGATTTAAGGCCCACCTAAGTCTATTCTACGATATGATGTTCAAGATCGATTATGAAATAATGATGCATTCAAAATCAAATAGAGTTGGTGACGATCTAAAACAGTTGTAGATCTTGTACAATTGAATCAGTGTTTGTTGCCATCAATTCAAATTTCTTTGTCTAGATGAAATTGTCGTGACTAGTTGGATGTCAATATCTATAGGCCTATATGTAGCTGTGTAGTTCACTCTGTGAGTAGCTGGGTAATATCTGTATGTTCTTGTATACATTAATCTACCGTGATTGTATGTTAATAGTTGTATGTTGTTTTACAGATCAATGGAAATATGAAGATAGCGAACAGTGATCAATCTCATAAATCCTATGAGGAATACATATTGAGAGTTGGGCGGACAGGGACCACCTAGATATACCAGAGATGGGATAAGGTACCTAGGAGGAGTAAGCATTCCCTGTCGACCAGTTACACCCACGGGAACCCTTTATTTTGATCAGGTAAACGGAGTAATCCATAGACAAAACCAGTACATACAGAACGGCCTAGACATTGGTATGAAACATGTCAGACGGCATTGGACCCAATGGCAGGTTGTATTTGCAAAATAAATCGTTATAAATGACCATAGAATTTGCGAATTGCTAACTTTAAATGAGACTGTTGAAACCTCTGCAACATCAACTTGTTTGTCAGTAGCCTGCCTCGATTCAAAAACTTATTATACAGAGATCAATCTCTTGCGTACTGAATCATTTGAGAGACATACACACCATATGCAGGTGATGATAGAATGTTGCTAAATAAATATGGGAAATCAACGAGGGGAAAGCTAACTTGTTAGTTTGTCGTTAATGTCTTTTCAGTAAGTATCTAAATACAAGAAGATTGATCGTTTAAAATGCTGAAAAGTCAAACCTTTGATGTTGATTTGAGAAAGGTTCTGTGATTTTACCGGAAGTTCTTTAGAATCCATATTTGATTCACACTACCTTTGGCGTATGTTGTTGCGTCTGAATTTCTCTTTCTCGGCTCTCAATATTTTTGTGAGGAGCAAAGATAGCAACTTAGTAGGACATTTACTGGAATCCAACAGTGTATCTTTCTTTGTAATGATTTTAAGAAGTTTAGGAATCCAGTATTTAAGTACAGTAATTCATATTCGTCTGTCCCATTGACTGGGATATTAAATGTGTCTAAAACTGAAGCATGATTCAAATGGAAGAATTTCATTTTTTGAAAGAGTAGTTGGAGCATGATAGATCAGTCTCTTGTGACTGTTTGGAAGGCAATATCTGCATGTTGCAATATAGATAAATCTATAGTGACTAGAATTGGTATATTGTGACTAGTCGGATATCAATATTTATATAAATGTTTTATAGATCAATCAAGTGTGACTGGGTGGACTTATCTGTAATTTATATATAGATCATACTGTCATGACTAGATGTCAATATCTGTATGTTATCATAGAGATCAATCTATAGTAACTTGTTGGATGTCAATATCTTTACGATGTTGATTAGAAAATCCTCATGTAGCTTTTACAGTAATGAAATTGAATCTATTGAACATATATTTATTGAATGTCATTTAAGTAAAAAAAAAATGGAATGATATTGAAGAGTGGTTTTTGCACAATTTAGAATATCCATATCTTTTGACAAAACAACAATATTATTTGGTAAGTTTACAAACAAGAATGTTTATAAAGTACAGAATATGTTGACTTTGATAATCAAGAATTATATTTTTTCGAGTAAATACAAAAAAACAGCCAGCACTAAGTACAAGAGTTCTAAAAACAATTATTGTGGAAAGAATCCTGATGGAATTTTTTTACTACTAAAAAAATGCGAATTAATGTACATAAATTGAAAAAATGGCAGAAAATGTGATGTTTTGTGATTCAAACGTACACTGCATATAAATAATTCAGTTTTACTTGTTATAAGCAATTTGATTGTCTGAAACAAGATTGAACAACATCAACTATTTTTGTATAATCAAACTTGCTCTTTATGTATGCATATCTTAGTGTATGTGATATACTGTACATAAGATATAATTTAATATGTAATTTGTTATGAAATGTGAAGGTTGAAATAAATATTGAAAATTAAAAAAAGATTGACAATCCTGTTGTGATTGTTTGGTGCCAATATCTGTAGAACATACTGTCGTGACTAGATATCTATATCTTGATATTATTAAATAATCTATCGTCTCAAATTGGATGTCAATATCTGTAGTTTGTTTTATGTAGGTCGTGATTGGATGGATGTCAATATATGTATGTTGTTATATAGATCGATCTATCGTGACTGGATGGATATAAAATGGCGAAGTAACAATGTA
>CAJDSM010014680.1:0-35678 GCA_903981925.1 Ostrea lurida
GTCAGGATGTAAAGGCAAAAATAACGAACAGCGATAAATCTTGTAAATCCCTAAGAGAATACAAAACAAGAGTTGGGCAAGCACGGACCCCTTGACACACCAGAGGCGGGATCATGTGCCTAGGAGGAGTAAGCATCCCCGTCGACCGGCCACATCCGCCATGAGCTCACAGTCCCGATCAGGCAAACAGAGCAATCCGTAGTCAAATCAGTGTATGAAAAACGGTTCAACAACGGCTATGAAACTAATCTGACAGCATTTGACTCAATGGTAGGACATAGTGGTAAACTAAATCGTTATAACGACCATAGAATTTACGAAATGCTGTCTTTAAACGTGACTGTTGAAACCCCTGCAACAACAACTTGTTTGTAAATAGCCTGCCTCGATTCAAAAACTGATCATACTCAGAACAACCTCATGCGTATCGAATAAGTTGAGAGAGGCGTCGGTGGCCTAATGGTTAGGTCAATCGGACTTTCGACCGAGAGGTTGTGAGTTCGAATCCTGGCCGTGGCAGGGCCGACGTGTTGTGTCCTTGGGAAAGGAACTTTACAACGATTTCCTCACTCACCATGTGTAAAAGAGGGTACTGGCTATAGACGTGAAATATTGTTCAGAATGTTAGCTGTGTCTACGGCGCTGTAACGGCAGCTTGCCCTGAAATATGTTCTGGAATTGGTTAATGGTCTGCAAGGGGTAATAATGCATTGTAAAAGCTTGTTGAGCATATGTAGTAGACTACGCGCTATATAAAACACAATCATTATTATTTATTATATTATTGAGACCGGTGACCACACCGTATGCAGGTGATGATGGAATATTGCTACATATTATGGGAAGTTGACGATGGAGAAGGTGTGAACATCGTCCCGTTTGTCAAGAAGAGTTAGTTGTTAGTTGCCGTTAAGTGGTCAATGTTCAATAAAATATCCAAGTACGCAGAACAGTACGCATGGAGACTCATGGGTGGTGTCCTTTGATTTTCTAGTTGCGGTTTGGGGTGGGATAGATGTTGTGAATATCGACGTATGAATGAATATCATTATTAGTAATAGATAAAACGTCGTCAATATATCGAAATGTCGAATTAATAAAGGCCACCGCTGGAGATTTCTTCTTTTCATGAAGAAACTTTTGGATGAATTCTGCCTCATCAGAATATAAAAGTATGTCATCTAATAAAGAAGCACAATTCATGCCCATTGGAATTCCAGCAGACTGTTGGAAGACATGACTGCCAAAATTGTCAATAAGGAGCTCCAGCATTGCTTTAATATCAACTTCAGAGTACTTGTGTATCGAATCAAAATGGAGTTTAACAAAAATAATTTCTTGAATGGCTGATGAATCAATAAGAATATTTCCTTCTCCATTTTTGTGAAAAAATTATTTGACTATAATGTTACAAAGTCTTGTCTTTGATTTATCGTGTGGAATGGTCGTGTAAAGTGTTGAAGTCATGTTTTGATGTTGTTGATATGTGAAAGGTTCTGCGATGTTAATATCTATATGTTGCCATATAAAGTAATCAACTGTGCTGGATGTCAGTATTTGCCTGTTATTATATTAACTGGTTAGATATAAATATCTGTGTGTGTATTATATAGATCAATCTTTGGTGACTGGTCGGATGGATAACGAACAGTGATCAATCTCGTAAGACCCAAATAAAGTACAAAATAAGAGTTGGGCAAACACGAACCCCAGGACACACCAAAGGTGGGATCAGGTGCCTAGGAGGCGTAAGCATTCCCTGTTGACCGGTCACACCCGCCATGAGCCCACTATCGTGGTTAAGGTATTTGTACATATCAGTATTTATACACAGGTTACAATATAGATCAATCTATTGTGACTGGTTGATGGTTATATCAATATATATATATACAAAGGTTTTTCAAGATGTTCATCTTTAATTGGTCGGATAATTTTACACAGTGTACACAACAGTTAAATAGTTTACCGGTAGACAAAATAAAGGAAGAACTGACATTTCAGCTTGCACTATACATACTTATTGCACTTTATGATTTATATCACGGACATTAACAGACATCAAATAACAATAGTGTATCCATCACTACATGTATTTATCAGTTTATAATTCTAATAATCGCCCCTGAAATCGGTTTAAGAAGAAACAATGGATCTCGTTACATATCTGTAATGTTTGACAAGCAATACTGTAGTTTTCAATGATTACGAGACCAAGCATTTCTCTTTCCAAAACCGAGCGATTTCCCCAACAATCTCACGGATCCTCGAACGAAAGATACCTCTTCACGGAGGTCGGTAAATGCAGAGTTTCAATGCTGGTCAAAATTTCAGACCCTTTGGTACATTCTAGAACATGTTGTCGTATGCAATGACGACATATATGAGTCAGAGGTTTGACAGACACGGCTAGTTCTTGCATCAGTTGATGGAATTTTGTCTGCTCTGGTGTCTTTCCCGGAAGGAACATCCAATTTTCACGAGATATATTCCACCCACATTGTAAAAGGTATTCCGCGGCCTCAAGAAAACCCCGCCACACAAGGAAACAGAGTGGAGAGTTTGGAGAAGCAGATACTCTGATGAGAAAAAAATGAAAACAAATCTATTTCATTTAAATCGTGTGATTCATCCATTATAATAAATACAATAATTAATAACGTTTGCCACTTGCACTTGCGTGTATATATATAGTATGGATCAGGTGGAAATTCATTTGCCCACTGGCTTCGGTGGACAATTTTTAGAGTGGGCATTAAAATGTCCATGGAACACAGTGGGTTGTCTTATCTGAACTATGTACTATCAGGCAAACGTCTACTCCTAATGCCCACTGTGATTCCGATATGCCGACCCACAAGGAAAAATGGGCATTCAAAAGCCCACGTAAGCAGCTGTACTGTATGATAAAATTAATTCAAATTTACTATCTCTCTCTCTGTACTCTAATAGTAATTTAGCTTAGATTTAAGGTCAAATGGTACATGTATAACTCATTGCTTACTTCAACAAACTATTACTTTAGCATCATTGCAGTTAAGGCTTAAGAAACATTATATAGCAAACGATCTGACGATGGATCATCAGCGTTAGAATCGACTGTTTTCTTTCAATTTGCAGAAACATTGATAGATAACCTTTGATCTGCTCCCGTTCGCTGATTATCTGAATCTAGACGTGACCCTGCTTGAACAAGCAACTTCATAGTGGACAGACTGAAGTTTCCTAAAACTGACTGCATGACACAGCTATGGAGTGGAGTGTATCCATCCCTGTCTGTTACGTTCATTTTAGCTCCTGCCTTTATCAACAAGGATAATATTGCATCGCGTCCTTCTTTGTCTGTGAAAATTAAATTGGAAAAACTGGAAAATTTCAATCTACGAGTATGCATGATATGCTACACAAGACGCATTTTGGTAATAAAACTTACTTTTGATTTTTTGACACTTGTGAAGTGCTGTCGCCCCGTTCCCACCTGCTATGTTGGGGTCCGATCCAGCCTCCAATAAAATGTTAACGATTTCGACGTTTCCAAGTGATACTGCCATTAAAATAGCATAATCTTGGCGAGAAATTCGATTACACTCGTTTGGATCTGCTCCAGCATGCAGTAAGCATTTTACAATCTCCGGATTCTCCACCATTACACCGCTGTATAAAGGTAGGTAAGCATTTTCGTCTATTGAATGAATATTTGCACCATATTTTAACAATATTCTCACATTTTCCTCGTGATTATTGTAAATTGCGTAGTGAATAGCTCGTCGTCCACAATTTTCCGTGACGTCTATATGTGCACCTTGTTTAATTACGTACTCAAGGACGTTTGGGTCGTCTGCTTGTGCAGCGTAATGGATAGCTTGTCTGCCTTCAGAATCTTTTGTTTCAATACTGGCACCTTTCTCAATCAGCAGCTCTACAATTTTTAAATGCGACTTCTGAACAGCTCTATGGATAGGAGCTTGGCCACCTTGTTTAAGTTTGGTTTTCATATTAACCGACACAGTCTTTGAATCAATGAATGCATGAACAGCATCTATGTGTCCATGATCAATAGCTACATGGAATGGTGTAATCCCTTCCTTCTTAGTTCTAGCTGAATAAACATGGGCTCCCTTCTCTATCAAGAAACTTATCATGGCCACATTTCCGCACTGGGCAGCAAAGTGTAACGGTTGAAAACCGTCATCATCAGACCAATTTATGAACGACCCTGCTTTCAATAAAAGATCAGCGACGTTTATATCCCCGAAAATTACAGCATACTCAAAGGCTCTCTTCTGGTTTTCATCTACGTATTGTACAGACGGTCTTCTGCCAGGACTATTGAAAAGCTCTTGAATTATTTCATAATGGCCGTTCCTGGACGCCGTACATAGAGCCTCATTTACGTCATACTGTTTACAGTTTTCTCTGTCTCTCAGAAACACCTGGACGGCCTCAATATCGTTGCATTCAATAGCCTCGATTAATTTACTTGTCATTTTCTCAGTCAATGATGTAATTCCAGTTAGCAAATCACAAGTATTCTGCAAACATTCCAGACGTCAGAAGCTTTTTTGTTTTGGAACTCTTCAGCTTTAGAGGAGTGAAAATTGGATTTACTGTAATGTCATGCATGCCTCGGGGGTCCTAGGGGTCCATGATTGTAATAAAAAGGCTTTTTATAGATACACACACCTAAACAAAAATTTAGCCAGCATAAAATCTTTAGAAACAATCGAAGAAATAATCTATGCAATCCACTGCGAATGTCACTCACTAAAAGTAAAGTTCGGTGTGAGTCCATCTGGTGCTTAAATTAGTGTCGAAAACTTGATAATAAATTTTTTATGTTGTTAGTAGAAATAAGCTTTAATGAATTTGAATATTTGTCAGTTGGGAATCTTACGCTTGTTTTCCTGTGTACTTAAGATCAAAAAAAAAAATGAATACAGTGTTAATTCATTTGATGGGTTAGATCAATAATTCTAGCTACCTTTTATACATGTACCTACCTACATGTAGGGTACGGTACACAAACACTTATCGGAGTACATTTTTGACAGAGAAGGGTATCATAATCATTCATGATTGTGATAATCATCTAAATCATAATTTTTGTTTAACAAGGCGTATAGAAATTATATATGGAATTTAAACATTGGCATGCGTCATATCATTAAAAGATATTCTGTAAACAAACCAGTACTAATTCAAACAATTGCCTTCCATATGAATTACTAAGCGATCAAATATGTATCTCATTGCAATTACGACAAGAAACCAGTCAAAATAATACTAAAACCAGACAAAACTGGATTTTGGGCTAGGTCATTTTTCCAAAAGGGGTGTATAATGTGAGATATTCATAATCGTTATTTGTATCATACACATTGTAGTCGTTTTAGCATAAGAAATAAGACGGACATTTCTTTACAGCTGATAGCATTATTTCTAACGATCGGTTTTTCATTAACAATCAGACTACTAGCAGTCAACGTAAATGTAACACATCCATTTAAGCGCACTGGTAGAACGTACCTAATACAGTGCATGCGCGCATGTTTGGTATTCAGACGATTAATGCTTGGTTGGGAATTGCCAGGGACTGAAGGTAGCTAGGGAGGTAGAGGTAGGTAACTAGAGTATATGTTCAAACTAATACATTGTGATGCGAATTGTTTAACATGTGCCTCTTTTGTCTTAAGATTTGTCACGTGTAAATGTTCATTAAATCTGGTATGAACTGGGACATTGTCATGATGAGATACACAGGTTAACCGAGTGCATTTATTATTCGTTTCATTTTCTACATTTCCGATACTTTTTTCTGTAAGTTCACAATGATAATGAATGCTTTTCATGATTGTAATTATGGCCTACTTGTGAATCCAGGGAGAAAATGCGAATCGATCGTCTGCTTCTAGGCGATCAGCTGTAGAGTTTATATATATATAAGATATAAATATGAACAGGAAGGATTTGTACTGACAGTAGAGGGGAAATCCGCTACACTGCAACATTGATTACTTAGGAAAAAGATAGAAAAAAATCCGCTTCAACGAAATATATCTATTTTTAAATTATACAACTTAGAAATCATGTATGTTGTTTTGGTCGTAGCAATAGAATTGATTTAGCAGGAGTCGATGCCCTCATTACCCGTCCTTGAACTCCACCTTCTTTGTCGTTTGCGGTATTCGTTTATTTTCTACTTTGGGCAGTGTTAGAAGGTCATTTTATAAATAGTGTAGAGTGCAGAACGTGTAATGTGTACTTACACACTCACATGCACACGATGAGATGCATAGAACTCAATAGAGTGGGGCAGGGTATCAATAAGACCAAATCCATCTTACCATTGTACTATTGCCGCGATGGTAATTTAAAGATGGATGGTGGCATCAGGATTTTTAGTAACGAGTGAGCCATTTCACATCTATTTGGATAGTGTGCTTTTATTCTTAATTTTATTTTTGTACAGTAAAACTGGAAAGCCTTTGAGTTCCTTCAAGTAGATCGTTTGTTGTTTTAGAATATTTTTAAATAGAAGTTTTCTAACACACTTTCATCGGTGATGCACAATAACAGTTCTGTCTGTTTGCTTCTACTTGATATAATCTTTTTTAATACATAAAATAATTTGAAAAATAACTCCGGTTTCTTTCTAAAGTAGAATATTTCCTTGTATTCTAGTAGTATAATATTGTCACCATGCAGATTATGGTTTATCATGTGCATGTATGAATTAAAATTCGTTCTAACCAAACCGAAAAATAATTATACTACATGTAAATTTATTATCTAAAGGTCATATCGAATTAAGTTTTTAAAAATCCCATCAAAATAATCGATTTCTAAAGCATCATTCTTAAAAATAATGTCGGAGATATTTTCCTTTTATGAAAGGGTCCTTTGAGAATATGATATAAAGGGGAAGGGGAAGTTGAAGTTTAGTTATACTGTAATTACATGCATGTTCAATTCAAGGATATTATAAAGATACCGCACGATTACGTAGGAAATATTTCGGTGTATCACATGTATACTACCAATGCTTTCACTCAGAGTAGTTAAATATTTCTTTCATTTATGACACAATGATAAAATAACTAATAAAAATTGTTTTCTTATTCCAATGTTATTTAGAATTTTTTAATACCTTTTCTAATCTGGGGTATGTCAAAATTCCATTTCTTAATCTCTAAATTTTTATAGCATAGTCAATGAAACATTTATAACATCCTTCCAAAACTACCTCATGGTTATTAAAATCCGTATAAAATAAGTGTCTATAGTATGAAAAATATGCAGTGACAAGTTTTGCTACGATCTTTCTGTTTCCATGCGACATCGTTTGACCCTTTTGAGTTGTAGGCCTAGATAACAGTTGTTTGGTATTTCCACATTCTTCAGTCGTTCAAACGCTAAATTTCTTTTGACTTCTTTCAATCTTGTATCCTCACCAAGGATATCTTGCTTATCTCATCTATAACTTGCTTATTTGGGTCAAGTAGGATAGAAAATAAATTAGATGTAAAGTTTAGATAACTGCAAATACTTTCAGTTGGGGCTAGATCCCTTTTAATCCAATGTCCTAACGGTCAGAAAGGTCTTTGAACTGTTTCTTTGTACACTCTCTGTTAAGTTCAAATTT
The DNA here is from genome assembly GCA_903981925.1 of Ostrea lurida. Lineage (NCBI taxonomy): Eukaryota > Metazoa > Mollusca > Bivalvia > Ostreida > Ostreidae > Ostrea > Ostrea lurida. The sequence goes on from CAJDSM010014680.1 coordinate 7,643, forward strand.
TGGGTCGGATGTTGGTGTAGATCATTGTTATATATATCTTGGTTGGCAAGCACAAGTCGTCAAGGAAGACTTCACTACTGATCTATTTTTGCAGATCCACGTGCTTGATTCGTGTGCTCTCTGCATCAGACGACATGAGCGGCAACAGCTCAGGTAAGACATTTGTACTTTAGAAATTAATTTTGAAGTGTACCTTTCTATTGTACGTTGCCCTCTCACGCGCCAGACAAGCGCGATTCAACTGATTAAGTTTCGTAAAAGCATCATAAACATGTCGATTTCTTGTCATTTCGTCTCTCTGCACATGTACTGACCTTAACTATGGTAAAGTTGGATGTATTCACTCGGAGAGGTCACCATTGTCGGTGAAGGGCTGCAAAATTTAAGCCTATGCTTCGGCACTTATCCGGTACTGCCTTTGAGCAGGGAGGGATCTTTATCGTGCCACACCTGCTGTGACACTGGATTTTGCTTTTTTGCGGTCTCATTTGAAGGACGACCCCACTCTGAGTGAGTCGCCTCTTACGACAAACGGGGGGTACTGAGGACCTGATCTTACACGGATCCCCGCGAGAAAACCATGATTATGAAAGCCTTTCCTTTGACAAATGTCCAAAAAGTGTTTTGAGTAATCAAGTAGTTTCTTTGTGCTTCTTAAGCTATGCATTTGTTTTGGGGGGAGATTTTTTGTATTCATTATCTATTGTATGTGCATGTCGTTTCGTAACAGCCCAACGAACGCATGTGCAATAGGTAGATGAAAAGTGCACAAATATCTGTGTACCAAATGGCTCTGATTAGGAATGTTCTCGAGGTCAATGGCAAACATTCTGCATTCCATATGAATACTTTCCAATTGCAGGTACTTCAAACGTGGTTGTTAATCAAACTACAGAGATGTCAGAAAGTAACGCAGTGGAAACAGAAAATAACATTCCTGAGAGTATGGGCGACCCTTCTTACACCGACTCCATTGGTAGTGCGGATAGTCGCACAGCTCTCCTCAAGAACGACAACTCTCATGAAGACACATTCAATCAATTTCTCTCAAACATCGAACCTTCATCCAATCACAGTTCATTTTGGGATATCAGCGATTTGGGTCATGAAATTGAAGGGAAACTTGCACTACGAGATAGGAGACATGAAAGAGAAAAAAATCATATATTGCAAGAGAGTATTGCTTACATAGATCCTTTGGTACCACCAAGCCCAAACATCAATAGATTGCGAAGTGTCTGCCGAAATGCAGTGCAATCTTTGAGCCAAGAGGTTGTCTACAGATCAATGTCTGTTCTTGCCATTGATGAAAAAGGTTTGAAGACAGTCAGCGAAGAAGAAAGTTCCCCTGCAGTGGAGGTAGAAGTGGAAGAAATAGGGTATATCAACAATCATCTCAGGAACCTCATCTTTTTAAGCGTTGGTATATCTCTAGTGAGCACTGCCATTGGCTCTCTACGCAACCTTCTGAGCAGTATGTACCATGACAGCGGTATAGGGGTGTACTCATTAGCAGCAAGCTATGGAGCGTTCACTCTATTTAGTCTTTTATCACCATTTGTCGTTCAGAAATTCCGTCCCAAATTCTGCCTCGTTGCTGGTATATTCACTCAGCTATTGTACGTCGTTGGAAATCTAAGACCGACATTTTACATATTTATACCTGCATCTTTCCTTCAAGGAATGGGAAACAGTCTGTTGTGGAATGCCATGAGCACGTATACGAGTTATCTCGCCCGAGCATCTGCAATTAAAAACGAAAAGAAAACAGAAGACGTAGCCAGCAAATATTTTGGAATATTCTTCTTCTTTTACCAATTGTCCTTCGTGGTGGGGAACCTCATTTCATCCCTCGTCCTGCTGTTTGTCCCAGATAATGGAAACAGAACAGAAACTACGACTACCTCCTCCATTCTAGACGTGTCCAGTCTGAATGAATCTCAATATGTTTTAAGTGCCAATGAATCAAACATGTTCTTAACGAACTCCGAGAGTATATGTGGTGCAAAGTTTTGTAATCACTATAAAATGATCCATTCAAATATGCATGTAGACCAGGACACGGCTGGCATTTTGATTGGTATATACGGTATGTGTGTTGTTGTCTCATTGGTTGTTTCTCACGTTCTGCTGGACCCCATCTCCACTTACAGAGCTTCTGGATTCACCTGTCCACAAATCTTCAATCAAATCGGATCCGTTCTAAAGTGCATGACAAGTCGAAAATTCATCCTTGTTACTCTTGTTTTAATGTATAGTGTGATGCAGTTTGGATTTGCTGCAGCTGAAATGACAAAGGTATGGATTAAACTTTGTGGAATGTGTAAGATTTGGAATGAAAAGGGTGAAGATGAGGAACGGTGATATTAACAATAAATCATAATATATCGGTGATATTTCAAACAGTCTGAAATAAGATTAAAATAATTTCCAGATACAATAAATTATTCAACAACTGCCCGCTCTCTTTTAGAAACTGTCGAATCTAGAGTATGAAATATGACAGTCTTGGATAGTTCAGCCACTTAATTCTAAAATGAATTGTTAATGATTGACATGGTTGCCTTTTCTTGAATCCCAGCAAACAATCAAAAGAAAAACACGTTTGAATATAAATATCTTTCTGTGATTTCAGGCATTTTTATCTTGTCCACTGGGCATCCATATGGTTGGCTACACAATGGTCGGATACGGCGTATTTGGAGGCCTTAGTTCTTGGATCAGCGGCATATTGTGTCAATACGTCGGGAGAGTGGCTCTCATTTCTTCGGGTAGGTTCAATTTTTTTTCAAAAAGAGACATGAAAAACCACTTGTATGGCATGAATGCAAGCAATTCCTAAACAAGCATTTCTGAAAAATATTCCTTGTGATTGTTTATTTTTTTCAGCAGAATGAGATTAATGACGTTTGTTTTCAGAACCCATTTTTTTCTGTATTGTAGGTTCGTGCTCTACAGATTGTGATTTTGTTTTCATTGCAGGTCTTTCGTCTTATGAGATCGTTTATACATGAAGTTGAATGAGTATTTCAATGTTATGGTTTTTTTCTTCAACAAGGTTCAGCTTCATGGATAAACGTCTTACCCCGTGTAGAATGCAGAACTTTTTCACTAAACTTGTCTCATTTTTACAGCTCCTCATTTGTTAAAACACTTACCTTATCCTTGCAGCTTCCGCTCAATTAGTTAAATTAAAACAGACCCTTAACCCAATAGGGTTTCCAGAGAGAGATATCCAAGGTTCATTAGACCAATTAAAGATGGACTGCTGGTGATGTTTGTCTGCGACATAGTTATTTCCTTTTCCATCAAGTGAATTACACATAATTTGATGACGTCATGGATTAATGATGCATTTGTCATCAGATATACTCATGGATGATTTTAAAGTTTATTTTTTGGCGCTGAGTGGTGAGTATGCCTTTCCTTGGTTCTTCCCGGTGAAGCCCCCAAATTACATGTCATTAATGAGGCGGCTCCATAAACTTTCTGATTTTGTCAGGATATTTTTTTTTTTCAGATATATTTTTATAATCAGCGTAATAAGTACATTTTGAAATGATACCATCACATTTGCGTATTTATAGTTCACTTTAACACTCCACATCCTGCTGATACGTCATCATTTTTGTGTACCGTTTACTGGTCACTCACGAACATGATTCCTTTTATAGGATTATGCAACACTGTTTTAACCACACATGCAGCTAGATGAACTTTGTACTTGTAATGTACATATAACTTTATAGACTTTATCTATAAAGTACACATTTAAGTTTAATAGATTAAATTATATATTTTTGCTTATAGAAAATATACACATTTGAAATACGATCATTGCATGAGATGTGCGATTTTAAATACCCTCTTATCAAATATATGACACTGCAGAAAACGTGTAGATTACTGTTCTAGAAGTTATGATACATGAACTGAAACCATTGTTGCTTGGTGCAGCATTCTATACCTTATAAAACAGTACAGTACCATTGGCCACTCCGGTCATGAGATTGATCAATATTATCTTCACCTTTCATTCTATAATATTAATTTCAATGACATAATACTAACATTAAGAACTCCTGAAAGTTATGGATCCGCCTCTTTCGGTATCGACGAATCCCATAACCTCTCATAGTCCCTGAAAATCGAAACCTCCCATCGTAGTCTCAGTAGCTTACATATCCCGTTCTTTTCTATCAACAGCCGCCTGCTTGAACTTGGCTCTTCTGCTCTTCATGTCCATGTGGGAACCCAATCCAGAACAAACAGTCTTGTTTTTTCTTCTGTTGGGATTGTGGGGCGTGGCAGATGGTGTCTGGATTTCACAAGTGAACAGTGCGTACTTAAATCAAGATTTCATTTAGAACTATCGTTTTCAAAGTGCTATTCTATGGAAAACAACTCGTCTTGTGATGCAAAATTTTGTTTTTGTCGCATTGATTCAACTTACTTTTTGAATTACATAATTATCCTTATTATGTATATGTTAAAATCTATAGCCGTACAGGATTTTAACTGACTGCAATATTAAAAGATAAACTCTCTCTTCTAGGTATCGTAAGCGCACTCTTCCATGACAAACTTGAGGACGCATTTGCGAGTCTGCGTGTTCTTCAAGGTTTAGGCGGCACCGTGGTCTTCTGCTATTCCAACAGTCTGTGTGTGATGGAGAAAATATACATTCTGGCGGCGGTGTGTATCGTGGCCACTGCCCTGTACATTGGAGTGGAAATCATGGAGAAAAGAAAGCAGTCTAATAGTGACGAGACCAAGGCATCCAAAGCGGAATGTGCTTAATTTGTCCAATCTGTTCCTACTCTTCAACATTCAAATGTGCTGTATATATTGTTGGCTTTCAAGGTGATTGAAAATCATGTATGTTTATTTTTGTATATATGCTTTGCGTATCATTTGGTAGACCGAAGTGTGAAAGATTTTTAATTTTTTGAAGAGCTTGCTTCAGCGAAGTAATGCATAATTTGTAAGTGGTTCGGATGACCTATTGCTGTCTGTTTTTGTCCGTCGTCGTTTGCAGTTCATATGTTGAAGATGCAATATATTTTAGAAAATCTTTGCGCCTGGATAGCAAGCAGTAAATTGTCTTCATGATTGCCTATAATGAGCAAAAAGTAGAAATTCGTTTGCCCTTATAGAACTTATAAATAGAAAATTGCATTTCATTGTGATTTGATGAAACGTTCTCACCAAGAAAGGAATTCTAAATGAAAGTTATATTAATGCATCTATCATCTCGAACAAAGGTGGAGAAGAATATATGGCACACGTGTAACGCAATGATTTCTAAAGATTAAGGTTGCGCATACTCCGGTAATCGTTAAGGTTTTACTGTGAACATATTTATTTCTATTTCACTGTAAAATTCATAAGATTTGTGTGAAGACGTTCAAATCGGATAGGTTTGGACTGAATATTATTTATTACAATGTAATGCATATTTAAATCAAAGAACGTCCGTTTTTTGTACGCCTCTCATTTTCATTTCTATGAAATGCATGAAAATTGTGCTGAATTAAAAAAAATCAGCAATCATAATGTTAAAAATTTCATTTTTATTCATCCACAACAACTATGACAGAAAATTTGTATATTTTTTTACACTCATGAATAAAGATTCATTGCTAGTTAACTCTGCAAAATGACGATTAAATTTACTATGTAAAAATTGCTTTAATTACTATGCTTATAGATATATTATTTTTCTGCAAATTAAGACGGATCATTGTGAATATATCATTTACGCCTGATTTATATTTGGAAATAGTTGATTCGTGGGAATAAAAGATTGATGTTCAATGATTCCTTCAGCCTTTTCTTCAACTCAACTTTAAGACAAACGAGATGACTTTAGCTTTTCCATCGTAAACTTTCCATATTCATGCAACGATATCCCATTGTCACCTGCATATGGTGTTTATGTCTCTCAACCGATTGGATACGAAAGAGATTGTTCTGCGTATGATCAGTTTTTACATCGAGACAGGCTACTGACAAACCAGATAATGTTGCAAGGGTTTCAACACAATCTAGTTTGTCCATACAACGTATGCTGTCTGACTTTCATAGCAATTGTTAAACCGCTCTCTGCACAGTGATTTTGACTGCAGATTGCTCCGTTTATATGATCGACATATATAAGGCTCACGATGGGTGTGACCGGTCTACAAGGGATGCTTACTCCTCTTAAGAACCTTATCCCACCTCTAGTATACCCGAGGGTCCGTGTTTACCAAACTCTTAATTTTGTATTCCTTATGGGAGTTTTGAAAAAAGAACAGTTCGATACTAAATCGGTGAATATTGCCCAAACACAAGGGGAAAAGCTAAAAGATTAAGATCAAACTGTAAATTTGATCAAGACTCAACAAAGGCATTGCTTCTTTTGTTTCAAAGAAAATGCAGTTAAAAGCTAGCATGGGACATGGACAATCTAGTAATGGCAAATGTAAATGTAAAGTTTGTACTTTTTAAAAAAAACCTACATGTATGTAGAATGGTAATTGATACGTCCTAACTAATAACTTACCTAGGGTTGTTTGCATTCAATCTGAAAAACAAATTAAAGTCTCCCTTTTCAGGGTTTCAAGACAACATAACACGATGATACAGAATACTTTGAACATGTCATTAAGTTTGGGACTTCAAAGAGCTCGTGTTTTATCTAAAAATGTATAGATCCATCAGTAAGGAATGTGCATGCAGTGATGGGTGGCTGTACATAATTATCGTAGATTCTAATCGGACTTTAAAATGGGTGGGGTTTTATTTAAATCAATAAAATAAGATGATTATTCGTGGGAAAATGTTCAAAATTAATGGCATTTGGCTAGGTCATATGGAAAACGGAAACTTACAACACAGATATTGTTCTTTTCCTCTTGCATCTGTGAGGTCTAAATTTTTGTTGTCAACTATTTCCAAAATGAAAAATATTTACTTCAAAAACGTGAACCATATTTACGTTTTCCATATTTTTCTTACCCCTTTTATGGTTAGTTTGAAACCTTTCTTCTCTTTAAAAGGTGAAGTTGGCACAACAGTTCTCGAAAATGTGAAAATTTTACAAACAGTCAGAAGATTGACACGCTTGAGCATAAATCTCACTTGAGCCTCGAGTAGGTTTTCTCATATAGGAATTCTTTGCATTTGGTTCTAAATGTTTTGACCTCTTGACTTTTACCTACTTGTAAGAAAGCCTAACCTAGGTTATGTCTCATGGACTATTTACGATAACTTAACTTAACCTAGGCAATATTTTCTGGCCTATTTACGGTAAGGCTTTCACGTTTTGTAATTAGATTCCTTATGGCAAGAAATGCTATTTGATCCATGATGTTTGACCTTGTGACCTTCGAGTTTGACCCAAATTTCAAGATTTTAACAAAACCTTATGGCTGCTCAGAACTTTTCAATGGGGAGTGATATATCTTTTGTAGTATACCTAATATTGTGTATTCCCTATGACAAGATCTTTCTTTTGGTTCCCACGTTTTCCACCTTGATTTGGAACTTGACCTACTTTTATTTAATATTGGCAGCATCCTCTGAACTGCTTTAGGTAGGGCTTTCATGTTTTGTATTATACGGATTCCATATGGCAAGAGATTACATTTTATGTGCTGGACTATTTTCCATAGATCATTAAACTGATTTTCTATCTAGAGAGATAGATGGATCCATTAGGTCTTAATGTCTCTGTCAACAGCATGTATGGACGCAACCGGTGTCTTCAGATCAAGACACGTAAAGGTATTCGGATACAAGACGTTCTGTTGGCGATGTAATTATTAGGGTTACGTGTGGGAATGAATGCAACGATTCCCCGCCAATAAGTTTGCACCCTGCATACAATAGAGGTATACATCCGGATACGTTTAGAAACCATACTTAAGCAAGGTCAAAGCATGTTAAGTTTGTTAGGCTTATCATTGCGTGGCGGATCTGGCCGGTGGAATTGCTAATCAGTAAGTTTGCTTAATTAATGGCTTAAAACAGATAAGAGTCTAAATATATCTTACTCTCCAAGAGGTCTAGCACAAGATGTACTTGCTGATCGGCCCGAAGAAGAGAGGCAGAACTATGGAAAACTACTTAAAGCTTTACATGATATATTCAATTTAAACTGAAACAGAGAGAGTTGTATCAAAATCAGCTCAGAGAAAGAAAACAAAGAGCTTTGGGGAGTTTACCAGAGATGGGACAAGACAAAATGAGTTTACAAACCTAGCCTCTCAAACCACACTGGACGACGTCCGATTAATCCTAGCCTTGAACTAATGACTTATATTGCTGAGATATGGATGACGATTAAGACTAGACTCAGCAGTCTTAATGAGGAAAAGGTAAAAATAACGAACACTGACCAGTCTTATAGGAGGAGTAAGCATCCACTTTCGACCAATCGCATCAACCGGAGTAATCCGTAGTCAAATCAGTGTATGAAAAACGGCATATATAAAGAAAGGCCTAACTGCCAGTTTGAAATACACCACACAGTATTTGACCCAGTGACATTAACGGCAAACTAACAACTCAAGTTTATGACAAACGGGACGATTTCAACTTCACTATCGTCAACTTCCCATACTTATTTACTAATATTTTATCATCACCTGCATGTGGTGTGTCTCTCAACTTATTCGATATGCAAGAGTTTCTTCTGCATATGATCAGTTTTTTAATCAAGGCAGGCTACTTACAAACAAATTGTTGTTGCAGGAGTTTCAACAGTTACGTTTAAAGGCAGCATTTCGCAAATTCTATGGTCGTTATAACGATTTAGTTTGCCAGTATAGTCTGACATTGGGTCAAAGTTTTATAACAATTGTTAAGTCGTTTTTCATACACTGATTTGACTACGGATTACTCCGTTTACCTGATCAAAACAATGGACTATCACGGCAGATGTGACCGGTCAACAGGGGATGCGTACTCCTCCTAGGCACTTGATCCCACCTCTAGTGTGCCCGGGGTCCGCGTTTGCCCAACTCTTGTTTTGTATTCTATTTGGACTTACGAGATTAATCACTGTTCGTTATCTTTGCTTTTACATGTTGCATTAGCAAACTAGATCGTTATATAACGACCATAGAAATTACACAAATTGCTTGGCTTTAAAAGAGACTGTTGAATTCCCTGTAACATCAACTTGTCTATCAGTAACTGCCTCTATTTAAAAACTGATTATGCACAGAAAAACCTCTCGTGTGTCGAATCAGTTGGGAGACATAAACATTATATACAGGTGATATTCGAATGTTGCTACATAAATATGGAAAGTTGACGATCATCCCGTTGAGTTGAAGGAAATGAAATGAATGAAGACTGAAGGAATAATGAGACATAACTCTTTTATCCCCACTATTGACGATAGAGAAGCTGAAATCATCCTGTTTGTCATTCATAAAGTGGAGTCATTAGTTTATACAATGTATCTACGTGTAATTTCAATAAAATATCTAATACGGAGATGTGAGATATACTCAGTCACTGAGAAATATCAAATCGACATATTTTAATGAAAATGATCATTAATAGATAAAACAAAATGTCGTGTTAAAGGCGGGGTTAAAGGACACCGCTACATATGTTTTGCTGCTATACAATTAATGATTATTTACTGTTTTACGTCCCACTCGAGAATATTTCACTCATCTGGAGACGTCACCATTGCCGGTGAAGGGCTGCAAAATTTAGGCCTATGCTCGGCACTCAGGGCCTTTGAGCAGGGAGGGATCTTTTTCGTGCCACACCTGCTGTGACACGGGACCTCGGTTTTTCCGGTCTCATCCGAATGACCGTCCCAATTAGTCGCCTCTTACGACACGCAAGGGAATGCTGGGGACCTATTCTAACCCGGATCCCCACGGGTGCTGCTATACAAAGAACAGTTGAATGAGAGGCTTACTTTAGAGTTGATAGTCCCGCACAGAGAACATCAAAAGCATGGAACAACAACGTTCCTCTTGGGCATAAAAAAGATATTAGGCACTTAAACAACATGGAAGAAAGTACGCATTTCTGTCAACGGGAAATTGAAAATATAAAGCAGTGGATATTCCATATGACGACGAAAGGGCAAAGCCCTCGACAGACAATGGCAGTAGAAAAGATAAGAAGGAGCAGTGTTATAAAGTGTTTTAAATGTGGATCGGACAAGGACGTACCTGAAAAGAGAGTGTCCGTTAGTTCATCAATCCGTCGTTTGGCTAGGGTGAGACGGTTAAGGATACAAACAAGGAAAGATGATATGTCTCAGATCACCGAACGAAGGAAGAATTACACTAAAAATTGTCATGATATGGTAAGACATCCATAAACTTTGTACTGCATTTAACCTCTCTGCATTATGAAATCATCATCATTGATGTTTCTGTAGATGGTATTCTTGGTTTAGACGTCCTTATCAAGCACAAAACCATCATGAACCTTAGTACACACAGGGATGAACCCGTAGGGATAGAATACCCTATAGAGTTGCACATTAATACAAAGTGGCATTGGTGCATAGAATATGTAATCCTCATAGATCCAAGGTCATGATAGAAGGCACGGTCTATCCATGGTATTCAGTTAAGGTTTGGCTCGTAGAACCATCTGAAAAAAAAAATTGAAATCCGATTTTGAAATGATGGCCAAAACCCAAAATAGACGACAGGACACTGTTCCAATCATGTATCAGGAACTGTTATTGGGAAATTGTCTCCTGTAGACGAGGTGATAAGTTTCAAGCCATATTAAAGAAACCGAATCTTTGTCAAAGCATGTACAAGAGCTTTTTTCATATAAATACTTAAACGCATTTAGAAATATAATATGTTTTTATTAAAACCAAATATCTCCCCCCTCCCCAAATTGAAAGTGTTTCAAATTACTATACCTCCTCCCTTACTGTACTGCATGGTATGAAGAAGAAAAGACGAGCGGAGACATAGTGACATCATGAATGATACTTTTGCATTGAGCAAAAAGATGGAGGAAATACTCAAAATTGATGTGACCAATGTCGGTGTATAAGTCTATATAAAATGGCGAAGTAAACAATGTGTTAAACGTAATCAGTCCCAAACAACATATATACAAAATCGAGTGTAGGGCAACACGGACCTCCAACAAAAGCGAAGGCAGAATCAGGTGCCATGGTAAATGAAAGTTATTTTACATAATCCATGCCTCTTAGATCCACCATGATTGGATCTTAAATTCCTGTCCCAACAATATGCCCATCTACAAATGCTAATGAAACATTGTACAAAGTTTCAAGTCTATCGGATAAGCCATACAGTAGAAGTGTGGACAAGCTATTTTACATCCTCCATCCATCATAGATCCACTATAACTTTAAGGAAATAATTGGATACTCTGTAACACAGGTATTCATACACCCATTAAACAGTCACCCGGACAACTTTCATTTCGAGTGCAGAACGAAGTGAAAAAACGTTAGACATGCTTTAACTATAGGAATAATTTCTCGAAGTCCGTGGTCCGAAAAAATAGTACTTGTTAAGAAGGACAGATCCACGAGATGTGTGTGGACTATGGGTGTTTGAATAGCGTCACCGTTGCATAAGCTGGCCGAGATAGTATAACCCCCTTTCACTGGAAAGAGGATTGTCCGACACCATTCAACCTATTGAAAAACCAATTTGACATCTGCACCAATCCTTACACAACCAGATTTTAACAAACCATTCATCGAGGATGCAATCCAGAAGGCTATCGGTGCAGCCTTGTTGCAGATACAGGATGGACAGGAGAAAGTGATTACATATACCAAAATGATTTGAAGTCAATCTGAATGAAAGTACTGTGTGACCAGGAATGAGCTACTGGCAGTAGTGATTTTTATCACACACTTTAGGTCTTACTTGTCTGGCCAGAACAGATCATTATTTCCTTTGCTGGCTGTTCAGGTTCCAGGAACCGGAAGGCCAGTTGACTCAATGGCTGGAGGTCATAGCAGCTTACGATATGGACACTGAACATCGGAGTGGAAGACTACATGGGAATGGTGATAGGCTAAGGTGGCTTCCATATGGGTATTTTGATAATTGAGAGCTTAAGAGCCCAGATGGGGTGGAATAACACGTGCTGGGCGACAAGAAAAACGAAACCAATACTACATAGTTCAACAGAGAGTTCTAACTTACGATTTGTAAAGTCTTGAAAAGAGAATGACACGATACCGGGATATAAGCGAGTTACTTGAATTGGTTAAATATTTGTGGGGATCGTAGAGTAAATTGATACTGAATGATAATGTATTGCGCCGTGTGTGGTAATTAGAGGACAGCAACCACGTGACGTATCAGATGATTATGCCTCTGTCCCAGAGAAAATTCATTTTAACCATGCCAAGACCAGTGGACATCTAGGTGTGACAAATACACTAATATAGGGAAGACAAAATCATTACTGGCTACAAAGCTATGTGAGATGTTATTTTGGAGTATGTGCGAGTAGAAAAGCCCCATCTAAAACAAAAAGGTTCCGATGCAGCCACATGAAGTAGATTACCCTGTTTTGATTTGGTAACTTTTTCACGCATGTTTGCATTTATATGTATTGATATCCTTTTCAATGCTTTACTATGTATTGCATGAAATAATAAAATATTGAATATTGAATATTGTGGAGAATAGGATAAATATATACTGGCATTTTGTACATGTACGTCTCAGCAATAGTTCATAGGGTTTACCCAAATATGCTTATGATGGGCAAAGAAGTAGCTACACCATTGAACATGAAAAGACTTCATCTGGAAAGGTGTTTCGGTCTGGTCCTTCTCCATCAAATGGAGCATTCACATGCATTCAGAAAGGGCAGTCCATCGTCAGAAGCATTATCATGACATGAGAACGTTGAATGATGCCTTCTATGGAGTCTATCTGTATCTTCCTCTAAATAAAGACCTAATGCTCACCAAAAGTAGCCTCCTTTTGGTGAAGTCTATTCCTGGTCTTGTCCAGACTTTCTGAGGTTCTGTACAAAGTAAACAGTGGTCGCCGTGAGAAAGAACAAGTGGTTCATTGTGACCGAATGAAAGTCAGTACACCTCAGGTATTGAGAGAAGTTCCAGATACCAATGACTCATTCGAAAAGACGGATGAAAGAACTGATATTGATCAAGTTCATGATGACATCGAGTCAAGATACAAAAATGTTTGAAGTTACAGATGAACTGGTTGGTGGTGACAGGGAAAGACAAAGTAGTCATCCTCCAGTGTGGTTGAAAGATTATATCCACGACTAGTGCAAGTAGTGCTTCTATAGATTAAGCACCTTTCTATATTTCATAGATGATTATAGCCTATCTGCAATAGGACCAGTAGTTTTAATAGACTCTTAACCTCACACACGTAAGATCATGTTCAAAGTATTGTCTATTTCTGTATGGCAAATATCAAGGTTATAGCTAAAAAGTCTGAAGAAATGTCTTGCAGCGATGGAAAAGCAACCGACTCATGGAGTTTCATCCCCTCAAGTATCAAACCCTCCATATAACTAACAAGATAGCTCCCACTAGAATCCCTTATACCATTCATGGGCACCAACTGGAGGAAGTGGAGGCAGCAAGTACCTGGGGAATCCATCAAAAAACTCAACTGGAACACTCATATATGACAAGTGTGCAAGAAAGCAAATTCCCACCAGAGCATTTCTGCAAAGAAACATCTCCAAAGTGCCAAACAAAGACCAAGGCTTTGTGCTACACCACACTTGTGCGTCCTATAATGAAATACGGAGCCATCATCTGGGATCCCAACACAGCCAATAACATCAGCAAATTGGAGATGGTACAGAGGAAATCAGCGAGGTTCGTCATTGGCGATTACAAGATCACCAGCAGTGTATCCGCCATGATGAATGAGCTTCATTAGCTGACACTACAGGAGCGAAGGGCACAAGCAATTCAGGATTGTTTTAAAAACCTTGTGGATGTCCCAACAACACATCTGATCCAGACTGCTGCATCTATCAGAGGACACAGTCAGAAGTTTTTAATGCCCTATGCCAGGACCTCCACATACTGGCAGTCCTTCTTCATACATGCCATCAGGACTTGGAACTCACTTCCAAAGTACGCTGTTGCCAGTGGGTCTCTTGAAATCTTAGAGGTCACACTGCAGCTATAAAACCTCAATTTTTTTTTTCATACACAGAATTAGACTACGGATTACTCCATTTACCTGATCAAGACATTAAGCTCACAGCGGGTGTGACCAGTCGACAAGGAATGCTTACTCCTCCTCGACACCTTATCCCACATCTGGTGCATCCAGGGGTCTGTGTTTTCCAAACTCGTTTTGTATTCTATTACGAGATTGATCGCTGTTTGTTGTATTTGCCTTTTCACTTAAACTCTTGGTACAATATCTATTTTTTATTGAAGAAAAAACTTTATAAAGTTTATTGACATCTGGTGGTACAAAATTCTCCTAGAAAATAAGAATGTAACATGTACACATCATTTGTTTCTTTTCTAGATATATTAATTTCTTTTTCAGAAAAAAAAATCTCCCATCTGAATCTCTAAGCATTGCGTATCTCACTGGAAAAAGATGTAAATTGATGCCTTTGCTATTTGGCAAAACAATTAGTTCACTGTCCTCAACATCCTATAAAATCACATAAATGGTGGGGGCACCTGGTAACCGTTTAACCAATCAAAAGAGCTTGTGTCTATCCTGAGACAAAGAGTAAAAAAAAACCCCGAAACAATAGCTAATCACTACGTATAAAAAAAGAGAGTATAAATGAGCTCAAATATTAACTGTAATCAACAAAATATAAACAAATATAACTACACTATTGTTAATACAGACAGAAATCCCAACAGGGGGTATCTAGTTGAGTTACTTTCACCAATTTACTGGGAACAAAAATTAACAGAAATATGATGCAAGAACAATCAATGCAGGTATAGTCATGAATAAATGGATATGTTACAATGAGTAATCTCCAATGGTGGTGTTCATTGTAGAAATAGGGTTTTCTTTTCTTTTTCAAAGTTTTGATTCAATTGGTCATTTGTTGTCTCGTTCTGTTTTCCTCAGATTTGTTACAAATCAGTTTTAGCATTGTGTATAATGAAATGCAAAAGCTACATTAAACGAGGCTATATACATGTATATATAGATGAACGCTTTGTATAACGATTTGTTAAACTTGTTACATTTCACTTAATAAAACTAAAGTGTCCTGCATATTCACAAGCAAATTCAGAACCTAGAGTCTTGTAAACTTGTGTAATGCCTCTTCATATAATTGATTCAAAATATACTGGTAGAAAATCTTTGGATGAAAAATTTGTAGTTTATTACTTCATTACCAATACACAAATTTTCTGTAAATCAATGTGTAGGTCACTCACTTTTTATGCATTTTATTTGCTGAATAAAAAAAAGGGGGTGGGGTGGGTGAAATCTGTGTAAAAATGAGACTTTGCTGTAAGGTTTTCTTTTATATATGGTCTGCCATTTGTTGTCAACATTATCACTAACACGAATCAAAGGTTTTTAATTAATTTGGTTTGACCACTGGATCACTACCTAGTGGTGTCAAAACAACATACGCAACACAAATCATTCATCAAATAAATATGCACTCTTGTTATCTAACAATATGGATATAAGAAAGTCCCATGCTAGATCAAAATAATGACCTTTTTAGCACTTCATACAATTCATCACGTGGAATTTGAGAGTTCAAAAGAACATAGTATAAAGAGTATTGTACTATTTTTTTTAAAACTGCACATAGATCACAAAATATTAGCTGAAAATTCAAAATGGAACTTCAAAAAATAGGTGTTATGGATGAAGTTTTTTAATTCTTGGCCAAAATCTGAATTTTCATATATGAATTAGAAAGTCTCTTCTACTTGTATCATAAATTACAAAACTGAAGTATTTGCTTGGGGGAATAATTAATGTCAAATACATCAGATAAAACAAAAATATAAAATTGCGCAAATTTAGATCTTTCTGATTAAAGAATCGATCCTTCCATCACAAAATATAATCCTTCCCAACCCTTTCAAAATTCAAGTCAACACACAAATTTTCAATTGGACAGAT
The DNA here is from genome assembly GCA_903981925.1 of Ostrea lurida. Taxonomy (NCBI): domain Eukaryota; kingdom Metazoa; phylum Mollusca; class Bivalvia; order Ostreida; family Ostreidae; genus Ostrea; species Ostrea lurida. The sequence continues at coordinate 23,749 of CAJDSM010014680.1, forward strand.
TTTTTAAAAGTAGTATTATATTTGGACCATCAGTATAAGTACTGAACCGTTAGAGCATTCTCTGCAGTTGTGCACCAAAGCTGAGGAGTAACTTCTCTACGACAGCTAAACTAAACATTTCATATTCTCAAAATTTGATTATGCTCAATATCAAAGCTCATATGTCAATGGTCTTACAAACTCGCAAGTCGCCGATGTCATTCATGGATACAGTACATGTGATCCTCAAGAGCAGTAATACAACTAGAAATGAATTCAAAATGGCTGCCAGTATCCATACAAATCACAGATACCCTATCCATTAAATATCTTGTATGGAAGATTTTCCATGGAAAAAAAATGGCATATCAAGAAAATGAAAAATGAAAATCTAAACATACATTAGCGACAATCGATACAGAAAATGTAATTCTTGCTATTACAAGAACATGCATCATTGCATTGCCCCAATTTGAAACTGCACTAAGCACTTCTTAAAGCTTTGGCAGAAAGGATAGTTAGGATGGTTATCAATATATTTTTGTTGTGTGGGTAAATACATGCATTTAAGTAGGCTAGCATTCAAAAAGACAACACACACCAAACACCACCGGAATACATTGGTACTCAACCTAACACATTCATATGGTTAACCTTATATGGATATACAACTCAAATTGAAAATAGCTGAACCATGTACACATAGGGGCAGTAATTATTGGGGCAAACACAGCATTGAACAGTGTTCCAGTTTTGAAGAAATCAAGCACTTTTATTGTGAAATCCATCAGAAAATAATGATAATTAAATATTTATAATGAAATCAAAAAGCACTCAAAAATTAGCACTTTCATCAACAGCAGTAGTGTAAATAGTTATATGACGAGAAAAACAACAGCTTGTGTCCAGTGATTCAACAGTTAGAGAAACTGACCCATCAAGGTCATGAATCTCAATAAACGCTGCATCTTTTAACACATGCCTGACACAAAGTTAATACACAAATTACAACAATTTCATAATTACTAGACATAATTTGATAATTACAAAATGTAACCTCCTTAGCAGAGGTTATCAAAATTCTACATTTATTACAACTTTTAAGTACATGCACCAATCCGAGTGTGATTTATTTCCCAAATCACCACCACTGCACCACATATCACAAATACGTCCTGGCATGACGAGACTACCCACTATTCTAGGTCATCAGCAGATAAAGAGTTCATTGCTATGGCAACAGTGTGTATCACAGATACGATGGTAAGATAGATGGGGGTTATGAGGTTTTGGTCAGTTGAGGGTTAATATGAAATCTTCAGTTGTTCGAGTTCCTACTGTACACAATAGGGCGGCTACTAGCAAACCTGCAAAAACAAAAGAAAAACAAAATTAGAAAAGAATTTTTTTTATGGAAACTTTTAACAGAGGGAACCATTAATACCAGTATATACCATTCTTGTATTATCAATTACCACCAACTAGAAAAGAATAACAAATTAAGTTTTAAAAATCATTAGTTTCATTTCAAACTCCAAATTAAGATAAAATATCAAAATTTCTACATTCATTGAAATTATCTTTACAAAATATTTAATCTTTAAAAATAGAACTGATCAAGTTTTACTGTCATTATTGTTGTTTGCAGAAACATTATTTTTACCTGAAAACGAAAACATTTGGTTAAAGGTTATAAAGCAAGAGAGAATATTATTGGGTCCTAGGAACTGCAGAGCATTGTGGGGGAATATATTAGGTATGGGTTATCAAGGAAGAAAAGTGAGAGACAACTGAGGCATTGAGTTTGAAAATCAGACGAACAGAGTGTAGTGCTGGTCAGTATAACAACCCTGCTTTATAACAGTCCAACTTTAATATTCACTAATATTGAGAATTCAGAGAGAAATATCCTATTTCAATGATTTCATCAGCTTTATTTTTAGGTACAAGTGAAACATGTGTATACATACACAAGTGCAGAATCGGAGGGAGTACATTCTTCAATTTTTACCTGCCATTCACAAGTTTGCTTTCACTGATACTTTGCTCAATGAATGAATGAAAGCTGGAATAGTTAGAAAAAGACAAAAGCATGACAAGATGTGTCTGTAATTCTGCAACAGCAAGATGTGTTAAATTACATGCCTTTTTTAATCATAAATTTTGTTTCTTTGCATGTCAGCTAGCTTTTACAACATGCAAAGGAAATTGAATGTCTAACTCATTATAGATCTCTAAATAGTCACCCATTAAGATATATATACATTAATTAGAATATTTTCCTCTGAGTCACTATTTCACCTTTGCAAGCATTATCACATCTTTTTAAAAACTTTAATGTACAAAGATGTACTTAATGATTATGCCTAATTAATTTGAACATGTTTTAAAATTGTCTGTGAAATTTTCAGATGCAGAAATTCAATTCCTAAGTTAGCTTGCAAAATGTTTACATCATCCATTTCAATGAAATCTCATTTTGAAAATTGTACTCCAGGAAGCTAGCAAAGAATGCATGAAAATCTTGGTATTAATGTGTATAAGTTTAACAAGCAGAGAAGTAATGTTTTCAAACTGTTCAGAATAAATCTGTTGGAAATTTTCAATATTTCACTCACGGTCGATTAGCCACCTACATGAAGGACCTGAAATTGTACATTACATAGAAATTTCAAATTCAAGAAAAGCGACTTGGGAAATTTCTCAGGATGGCCGTATTTACAAGAACCAACAATATTCCACCTAAAGTAGTTGTTCTAAATGGCTGCTTGAAAATACTAATATAGCAATACACCTACTGGTATACAGTTCTATGGAAAACAGCACCTACAGTAAAACCATTAAAATGTTGGATGTTAGATGTTTTGTCTTATGGGTATTCCCACAAAGAAAATGTTTACTCGTTTCACCAGACGAACATTCATACCAGGAAAATAATTTTACAGCATGTCAATCAGCACAGGTATAAATAATTGTCTCCTTCATTTTATAGCTTTCTTTTTTGGGGGGAGGGGGGGGGGGGGTGGGGGTGTGTGTGTGTGTGTGTGTGCTGAATTGCCATTTTTTATTGTAAATAATCTCTTTAAAAAAATTTGATTGAAATTTTTCTGATGCGTGTATGACAAGTGTATCAAAACTATGTAAGCAAATTGTTAAACAAGCTCAGGTCTTCCACTTTGTACATGCATATTGTCAACTACTGCATTAAAAGCTGAACATCCTCATTCTGTGGAACACCAATATATATACATGTATATGCTGTGTAAATATTCTGACTATTCTACTGATTGTTTATAATATACTGTGCTCCCTCCTCAATCTCAGTATAAAATATAGCACTATATCACATCTGGTGCACTTGAACCACTTTCCAAACTGAATACAAAAGACTATAAAGCTTGTCATTTTACCTGGTATTTATCCCGCTTCAGACAAATTTGTACATGATTGGATTAAAACGTTATCATGTGATGCCCCAAAATTTTCAATACACTGTCTCCGTGCAGAGGGTGTCGACAACCATGATGTCACATATAAATCATGTGACACACCGAAATTTCACCACACTGTCTTCGTGCAGGGGTGGTCAGTCAGCTATCGTAGCTTAATATGAATAAAATTTACTTTCAATGTATGTCTGCATTCTGATGATTCAGTTTCGATAGTTTTAATGAGATGTTCACGATTTGTTTATTTATTATGTTCATATCTTTCTATTTATAATTGCGGTGTTTTAATGTTATTGTATGGTGTTCAATGTGATACATTTCAAAACTGAATGATATTTATCCAAGTTGTTAATGAAATTCAAACAAATTTTCTATTTATAATAACGTCTTCAGCAGGATTAAAATTTGTTTACACAGCAAGTTTGGGACAAAATGCAGAATCATTCAGGGTGTGAAATGGAAATACGTATCGAGACCTGGCTTCGCCTTGCCCACTACAGATTTCCATTTCACATCCTAAATGATTCTGCATAATGTCCCAAACTGACTGTTTATTACTAATAGTATGTAATGTGTGCACAAATCAGCCCCATCTCAACATGCTGGAGGTACCTGTTATGGTCTACATGTACCATGACTTGGGTATATGGTTTTTAATAGCTGTACTCGATTGGAAATCCACTTACCCTCTCTATCTCACTACCCTTTTTGCACTAAAAGTTTTTTTTGCAAACATTATTATTTCAAATTTTCAAAAAAGTGGAATGTCTTACAAAACTGCAAATCATAGCATATTTTGGAAAATGTTGGGATTGAACATTTAAAATAGCCATGCAACAATATTTCACAAACAAAATGAGAAAATGCACACAAATTCCATTACTCTTTGCATATGAATACTGAAGAATTTTAGATTTCACGATAACCAGGAGATGAAGACTACAATTCTACCTACTCTCAACATTTTTTGTACACGGCTAAAATTTTAACCGCAAAACAACTAGCTTATAAAAGTAATTATTCTGAAACATTACACTATTTGCTGGCCCACCACACATCATTATCACTCAGATTCTAAACAAATTACCTTAAAAAAAGGGTCCTTTATAAAAGATACAAAGAAACAATGTACTACAGAAACGGATCCATCTAGACAAAATGTGAACGGCTCTAGAATTAAGCATCACACCGCATGAATTTAAGATAACTACTCTCGTTACTGAGAATGCTGGTATCAGAAATGGGAAATTGTGTGCATCTCTTTCACATCATGCATCAATCCAATCTAGTCATTAAAATCAAGTTCATGAGATTCAATGTCGTCAAAACAAAAAGCTATTATTTAGGAAATACATCGAAATGTCTGGCCCACATTAACATTTAATAAAAGATGACAAATTACAAATTGGTCATTAAAATTTCCCAAATTTGAAGGGGCTGGATGTCAAATTTAACCTCATGAGCCTTGTTCTTATGGAAATAGAAAATCAAACCATTCAACTGTAAATCAACCAATCAGATTACTCCTTACTTTCTCTGCCGCCTTTCTGCACTCTTCTGCAGTAGGTCCTGCTCAGTCTCTTTCAGATCCTCCTGTAGCCGAGTGGCTCGGTCAAATTGTCCTACCCGCATCAATTCATTTATGTTGGTTACTAAATTTTCTTTTTTGTCTCTCAAATCCTGAATGCATGAGTATATTTCACTGTCATCAGATTCCTGTAAAAAGATTTGAACTTTCAGGATCTAAAACATGATTGAAAACATGTTCATGAAGTGTGGAATCCAGTCAGGGTGTATGAAAATCTACATCCGGCTTGTTAGCCCATCAAAACTTGTCTTACAAGTTCTATAAATAACTGCTTCAGTGACTGACCTTTGGATTTCTCTTGTCCACATGGATCAATAATGCTGCCATTTCCATCTCCTCAGAGAAACCATTCTTCAGAGGGACACTGCGATAACCTTTTCACACAGGGGAAAAAATTACAATAATTCAAGCAGAAAATCAAACTGAAATACAAATTTATACTCCATATTCTAGATCTTAAGACTTCGTAAAAATTTCTACAAACAAGGTAATGCAAATGTGTCTATTTTTATGAGAACACTGTGTACTTTAGTTCATATTTTAAGTTTTGTTCATAAAATCTAAAGATTATCATTCACACTTGTAAAACTATACAGCTATACAACCAACTAATAGTGCAATTCACACATAAGTATCTCACCCGATTTGAGGCAAGTCACAGGATAAGTGGCCTGTCCAACAAAGTTAGGCTCCCCAAACGTGTCCTCATCATACACCACGAATCTAAGGAGCGCCATCTCGGGACAAATCAAGTCAAAGATTCCGCTGTTTTGGTCCTTCCAGATTGGGTTCAGTCCATTGGGTGGGCCTGGAAACAAGACCGTGCCAGAAAAAACTTAGCATTAAAGTCATGAGGGCTAACATTTGCTACAAAATACGACTTTCAGGAAAAGCATATAGGTGGTAAGTTACTAATAGCTGCTATTTAAATGGAAGAATGTATTTGCTATTTTTATAACATATTGGAATGTCAACTTTTTTCTAAATATAAAAAAAAACAACTTTTATTACGGCATCACTTCTAGTGATGGTGCCTAAAAGAGATATACAGTTGAACTTCGGTATCTCGAACACGGATATCTTGAACTTTTTTTTCTTGGTCCCATCGAGTTCGAAATAACGAGGTTTACCTGTTTGCCTATTATATTTGTTGCAATTTCAAACAATTTTTCGTACATTGAGTGTAGGTGTGACCAAACACCATTCCGTAAAAAAATGAGTACAAATATGGGAGGGTGGTGTCTGATCACATTTGCAGGCTACATAACTGCTTCTAAAGCAAAACATGGGTAATATTTTGAACTTAGAGAAATTGCATGGTTTCACTCTGTGATGCCATAGATTCAATATTTTTGATACCTATGTATTTTCAACAGGAATCAGTTCAAGTTTTACGGTAAGTTTATAAGACATTTGAAATTTTGATGAAAAAAAACCCCACTTTTATATTTTGTAAATATCAAACAAATCTACTGCTTTCATTGATGTAAATGTCTTACTTATTGTAGTTGTCTTGAATTTACTCTTGTCATATTCAAGTCCAGCTATTTCAATCTCAACAAATGGGCTTATTATTCCTTTTCCAGATTTGACAAGATGCCTTGCTCCAATTATCTGAAAACCAAATCAGAATACTTACTAGTTAGTACATACATATCTATGTATTTTGAACATAAATTAAGTAGCGTTTAGATTTGCGACTTGGATAATTTTTGTGTTTCCTTGGAAACCCTGATTACCTTTATAGATAAAGTCAAAGGTTCCACATCCCGGACAGACTGTTTGTTGCACGGGTCGAACTCGGGTCTCCTCATGATGTCCGGCTGCAGAACGTAGCCACATTTCCCGTTATTTAGAAATCTCCCTTCATTCAACTGCATGGAACGGTCTGACGTCTGATAATTCAGTGCCACCATTTGACACCCAACGTTCCACATCGGGATGGGGTCGTAGTTAGAGGAGTCAACCCGAGCTCCCTTCGGATAACAGCGACTTAATTGTACTCTGTTGTAAGTGGCACTGTTAAGGTCTACATGTATTTACTGCTATTTGAAAACTAACATTTAGAACCATGAAAATTATTCTAATACCTGCAGGGTAATACATGTACAGTTAAATCTATTTCAAGTAAACTTTCTGTGAACAGTTATTGTATAAATAATTTGTTGACACTGTTAATAATGTCTTTTTTGTGTCTCCATGAAAATTCAATAATCTTAAACATTATCTAATCATATCCGCAGTTATCTTTCCTTATGTGCACTCTCTTATGCAAGTATGGAGTGATGTAAACAGAACATCGAAATAGCAAGTTTGATGACAAACCAGATGTCTTGTACAAGTGTTGATAAATAGATAAGATGATAGACAATATGGATATGAAGAAGATTTTGACTGATCCTGTACACAATATAGATTTTTAGAAGATTCTGATCGATCCTGTTGACTGATCTCTACTGTAACCATGTTCATAACAAATTAGTGCAGTATTTCTCCCGACAGAAAGGATATTGTAGAAAGAAATGAGAGTAAGTCTGGGAACAGTACTTCTCAATCTTTACTTCCGAGAAGGACGACATCTCTGTGATGTGACTCATCTTCTTTAACACCTCTGTTGAAATAAAAAACATTACATACATTACATACATTACATACAAGTTTTTTTTTATATGTATCTCTTTGTACGAGGGCTGGTCTAAAAGTTTGTGGACCTTTTTCCTACAATTCTACTGTGATGAAGCAATGGCATAAAATTTAAAAAGAGTTTGGGAAGCAGGTTTTTTTCTTTCTTTTTTTTTTTTTTTTTTTTTTTTTTTTTACAAAAAAAACAAAAAAGTCTTTTTTACCCCCAAATGGATGAGCCCTTGGGTAAAACGAAAATTCGGAAATCTTACTGCACATTCATAGGACACCAATAATCATCTTATAAAAGGTGATTAGCAACTGCGTAAAACTTCAGAGGAGTTCTGAAAACCAGGTTTTTTTCAACCCCCATTTGGCCCCAAGGTGAAAATGAAAATTTCGAAATGTTATTGCACATCTACAGGACACCATATCAATCACATTCCGAAAAGATTAATTGGTTACTGCTTACAATAAAGAGAAATTTGAAGAAAAAAGTGTAATATAAGGATCAAATGAAATGTTACGCCCATCCTTGCACCAAAACAAATGACCCATGAATTTCACAATGCTGATAGAGGCATCCTTGCTCACCATCAACATACACACAAAATGTCAACTAGATATCTTAATATAAAATATAAGATTTTATAACTTTTTTAAAGACATTGACCTCATCCCTCTGGCCCAAGGGATGTAATGACACTGAAATTCGCATTTTTTGTCCCCCTAGTCCTAAAAACATTCCACACAAAATATAAAGAAAATTGACCATGTACTTCCGAAGAAGTTTTATGTTCAAATATCAATGCATGATGGATGACAATAGACTGTGGCAGGTTACCCGAGAACTGTAAAATGAGAATATTACCGTAATTTCTCTAATTTTCTCGAAACGCTCTAATTTTCGACACTTTCTGAATTTTGGGAATATCAGTTTTTAAAAATCTCTAATTTTTCGACGTGTTTATGATTTCTAACTGATTTAAAAGACTATGACGCTTAAATGATTATATCTCATCTTTAATGCCTGTAATTCTTCACTGTTTTTCGTCTTTTTCTTTATTTCTTGTGTTGTATTACATCCTACCTAATCTGAAAGCGCGTGTTGCTATTGGATCTGCCATTTTCTTTCACGGTCGCTTTGATAACTCGTTCCGTTTCTATTCCACATTCGTATATGACATTCTTCATCGTTTGTCGTAAGATCGTCATTTCTCCAAGTTCACAACCCTTATGTTTTTAATTGATGATACACAGACAACAAGCAAAATCAAATCTATTTGAACACTACAAAATAACTTCAGAGATCTCCAGAGATCTCCGAGAGTGTAACTCGAATTTTCTCCGTCGCGAGGTTATGGAGTTATTGAATGAGCGATAACGTCTGGATTAATTACTCGGGTTACACTGAGTGTAATGCGGCCCGTACATTTGGTATGATCCTGAAAAATTCGTACTTTACCGGCCCTTATAGATATCGATTTTTCCGGTAAGGAATCACACCAAAAGTTTTCAAATTCTATATTTTCGACACTTTTGCAAAATCCTGTATTTTAGTGGTCGAAAAATTAGAGAAATTACGGTAAGCCCAGTCAGCAATGAAAACCTTTTGGCACAATCTTATTTTAGCGCAACGGTACCATCTGGTCAATAATTTAATGTCATTGAAAACCTTTTAGCGCACAAGTTAATTTAGCGCAATCGTACATCTGCGCTAAAGGTGCTAAAATAAAATAGTACGCTAAAAATATTCTTGTTTTACAGTAGTCCCGGTAACCTGATAAGACGCAGTGCAGCGAGTTCTATAAAACATACTTTCATGGTCAAATGGCACAGCTATGGTATAAATAATCAGATCGGACAAATCCCTAGCAAGGCACTTTTTCTTCTCCATCAATCGGTCTTCCAGTTTCTGTACAAATGGAAAGAAAAAGACTTTACATGAATGTGCCAACCATTTACTGATTTTTGCACACATTTCCACACGTCCTATAGTGTGCTTGCATGTCGAATATCTACTGTGGAATCATTTTAATTTGTGGGGGCCATTGTTCATGGATAACCAAAATTTTACTGGTTCGTGGGGATGTAATTTTGTGCGTAATTGATGAATAATGCGAATGGCATAATATTTATAAAGATTAAGAGGAAAAATGTTCGTGGGGTCGTAAATTCATGGGTAAGAGTGACCCACGAAATTCATGAACATTGGTCCCCCATGAACAATGATGATTCCACAGTATACCTTTAATGCCTACACTCTCTTGTTGAGGATTTGACTAGTGGAAAAATGTCTACGTTGTAAATTGATAAATGTCGAGTTAATGCCGTTACTTACCTCCCCTGCCATCTTGGAGGGTGCACTGGTCAATAGCCTCCAGCCACTGACAGATCTGCTTCTCACCATTACTTACCTCCCCTGCCATCTTGGAGGTGCACTGGTCAATAGCCTCCAGCCACTGACCGATCTGTTCCTCAGAATCTACAGCCACCTCTATTGGGTTGGGCATTGTGCGTGTGAAAATCTTGAATGTAAAGGGTTTGTCTGGACGGCCGCTACGATCTATGGAAAAAAATTTCATAGCAAGTTATCTTGTGAGGACAACGAATCATGAAAGAAAACTTACTCATAAATATATATCATACATTTCAGAGGTACAGAAATTCCCAGTCAATTAAAATCATTCAATATGCTTGTGAATAGAACTGGAAAATAAATAAGGGCATGAAATTTGAAAATTTTAATCTTGTTATGGATTATGAAGCTACAATGTAAATGATGTGCAGAATCCTACCTGTTCTGCATCCCTGTATGTCTATAGAGCCCTTCTGAAGGGTCCCCAGGGGTTGCTGGTCATTAGGTTCATCCTCTTCAATTTCCTCCACCAGGTGTCCCGGGAACAACATGGGTACTCGGCTAGAGGTGGTCTCTCCTCGCCACCTGTATCAACAAACATGGATCCACAATATGAACGACTCCGTGGACAACATGATTAAGAGATGTGTATTACCTTTCACTAAGCAAGGGTATGACTTGAGTGATGCAAGTGAGCCTATCCTTGTAAAACATATCAATCGACATTCCTAGCTTTTCTTCAATGCATGAAATAAAAGTCTGTATTGTCAAGAATTCGAAACAATCTAATTGCAATAATACATGGTTATCCAAGTCTCTAGGGCCAGTGAAAAAGTTTATGACAAAACTTTATCATATCCGATAAAATTTTCATCCTTTTCTCTGATAGAAAAAATATTGATCTTATTTAATTTTAGATGGATACTGTAAAAGTGGTTATTTACGCGTGGGGGAAATTTACACTAATTACACGGTCACAAAATGAGCGCGTAAATTCCCCCCACGCGTATACAATATAGATATCATATGTGTTATATATTTCATTCAGAGACCGCGTATTTTTCCCCCACGCGAAATATTGGGAATGGAAAAACGCGTACTTAACCCCCAGCGTAAATAACCACTTTTACAGTACTTGAGTTGATATTTTTCTTGGATGTAAGAAACATGCTTGTGTGTGTTTTTGATGTATCTTGTAATTTTTGTAATTCGCTGAGTAGTACCCAAAAGGCAAAGTTGAATAAAGGTACTGGTAGTAACTTTTCATGTGTGTTATTCATATAAATTTATATTACTTTACAAAAAGCATAAATTTGATATATGCATGTTCCTTTGTGTGTGTTTCACTGTACATCTTGTTTACTGCTAAAATTTATCGAGGAAGTATCAAGATGGCTGCACTTTACCATCCATTGTCTGTTTTTGTGACGTTGGTGATGATGGTTCCTTTACTGAATGACAACTCATCACTTCGGCTGGCAGTGTAGTCATACAAGGCTCTCACCCTCAGCTATAAAGAGGTGCACACAGAGCATGAGCAAAACTCTTCTCAATTCTTATGTCACATCAGGAATGGAATGCAATATTCACAAATATACCGTAAATACACTTTTCAAACATTGAAAGAAAATAAATTATACAAATATAACAAGAAATACCATTAGTGCAAATGTAAAAATACAGTGAAACTTCTCCAAACCGACCCCTTGGAAAACTGGTTCTCCCTATAAGTATTGGCTGGTTTTTAAGGTCCCCACAGAAATCTTAACAAATGATGTCTAGGTGTTACTATCACCTGACCAGTCCAAGTGACCCTTCTCAATTCTGAACAAAATTCAATAAATATTTATAGAACATGATGAATGAACAGAATATCAAGTGATACATTTTTGCATCAAAAAACTTGAACTAGATGTGTCGGTGCGACACGAAT